>OU342547.1:590050-602550 GCA_910589475.2 Bembecia ichneumoniformis | reverse complement strand
CAAAAGCGACTTTGTGGTTGAAGGCATTTCTAGCTGTAAAAATCTCTGTCTTCACCATAATTGTTTGAACCTCCATCGATTTTAATAACCAATTAATAATAATTATTATTATGCGAATTTAAAGCATTCCCATGAAAGTCTACCTGAAATATAAAACATTAATACATAAACGTTAATTACATTACACAAAAAAATTGTTTACCGCTTGTGATATAATTTATCGATTTACTTAGAATTTTCAACCATAAAAAAGGCACCACCCCTTATCCTGAAATATTTTTAGCAACTTTAACATTCTCTACACGTGCAATTAATAACCATTCATCTTCAAAATATAATATATTTACAAATTATATACTAAATTAAGCTCTGGTCTCCTAGGCAGGGTGCCAAGCATGCTGGCTGCATTACCTCGTTGTATTGCAAGATTGATTTTCTGACCGAGGTAATAGTTTCAATTAGACATTCATAAATTGAAATAGATTTTACAGAATATGAAAAAAATAAATAAATTGTGAAATGTCCACCCTTAAGTAAAAATGCAGACATGTAATACATATACATACGTAGTGTATATTATTTGTTTTTACTATAACTCCATTATTTTTTATATGCTATCTGGTCCATCCAATAACTATTTTAAATGATAATTTCAAGGGCTATAAGATAATCCACATCTTTATTTTTTAAAAGATGAAGGATGATCCTCGCAATTAAGTGTATTATTACAAAAAAGATAAACAGACATTGAACAAGTGTCTAAAAAAATTTTTATTACAAAAGCGTGTTTAAGCAGTTAGATTTAGGCACGGTTTAAACAATACTTTTCATATTGTCAATACATGTCAATGCTTGTCGAAGCCTCAAAGTTAGTCTAAACTGCTTTGTCTCTAATTTTCGCAAGTTGTATTTAGTGGTGTGGTTATGACACTATGATGAAATATCGGGTTGTTTTACCTTTTATTCTTGAACCCAATTTTCTTCACGTTCACGAATTTTTATTTTAATATTGCAATTGTCCATTTTTTTCCATATTACTTGAAAATAATTTTTATTTATATTATACTCATTTGATAATGAGTAATGACGATTGACAAGTCTTGATAAACACATTCCATTCTTTCAACTTATCACTGTTCTATATGTACAATGTACGTAAGTTATATACGTAAGTTTTGGTTCCAAAACATACTTATGGCGGTGCATTTAGAGCAATTATTAATTTATAATCACACACGGCACTGTTTTATTTATATATAGATAATTTTAAAATATTTTTCTGCGTAGGATATTCTATTAGCACATAACAAATTTGCATAGAAAGGAGAACGTTTCGGATTGAACCAAATGAAGTTGAACGAACGTTTTGTAATGTTGCTATTTTATTGTTACTATTTGCTATTTTATAATTTTAAAATAGCAACATTTGGTTGCCTATAGGTTGCCTAGTGATGTTTTGGTAAGTCAAAGGACAAACACTATTTTGGACAAATGTCATTAGACGCTGTTTGACAAAACACGTGTTGAGACATAGTTTAGTATTTTTTTTTTTTTTTTTTTTTTGTAATAACACTGAAACGTTTAACCAATGATACCTCGCTTGTATTTTATCCTACAAAAAGCCTTTTTTATTATTGACCATTTTTAATTGTTTAACGTATATTTATTAGAGAAATTAAATTAAATTGGAGAAATTTGAAATTTTCTATTATTTTTAAAATTGTACTTATTTTTTAAAAAAAAAATTTTGAGCTCATCAAATTATACAAATGAAATAATATAAATCCTACAGAGATTTGCTTATAAATTTCAATTTTAGTGGAAACGGCGTTGGTTTCATTTCTTACTTTATCTTAAAAAACAAATAAAATTGAAGAAATATATGTATGTATAGACGTGAGAAACCCGATGTTAAAAAAATAAAATCGTTCAATGGCTCAAAAACAAAACGTATGAAGAAACAGAAAACCTATTAACAACAATAATATAATCTTTATCAGATGCTTACAGGGCCACACTCGTTTACTCCTGCTGGACCTATGTGGATGTGTGTGTGTGTGTTATTCTTTTTTTTTTTGTGGTTCGGTTTGATTTTTAGTTCATTTGGTACTCTTGTATTTTCGATATTAGTTTGACTGTAATTGCAAACGGTTTTAATTATTTACAGTCGAGAGTTTCACTGCAAATTATTTTTGCTGTCATGAGCTATCAAATAATGTGATATTTATTTTATAAATGTACTGTCATCAGAAGATATAAAAATATAATATATTATGTAAAAAAAAAAAAGTTAAATTTACTTAGTTATTAAGCTTTTATTTATATTTTAACTTATTGTTCAGAACTTCAGAGGGTAGTTATTTCTTCCATAATTTAATACCTAATGTATATGGGAGTAAGTTATTTTTATTTACTAAATCTTTTAAATTACCCTCATATTTATAAAATCAAAAACGTTTACTTAAAAATGTGTGTAAAACAGAATAGATTATTGTCATAAATGAAAATATTGTCACTGGAAGAAACTAGCGTATGTTTATAGATTCGTTAGTAATTGCTGTCCGTTAACGATTATTTCTAATAAAAAAAAATATTATTATTATCTTCTATTTTCCAGATTGAGGAGAAAATGGAGAGCGGCTAAAGGCTGACCGAAAGAACTACATAGGGATGTAAGTACATACATTCTCTACCTGCACATTTGAATTATTTATATATTTTTGCGTTGTTATCTGTCGAACTATTGTAACTCTTTTCCGTCAGTGTTCTGAAGTAATTAATGTAATGGTTGCGAAGATCTTCACCGCAAGCTGCTTCCAATTAATAGAGCAAAATATTGTAATTCGCAAAACGCAAATTTGGTAATCATAAATTTGCTCCCTGGAACAATCAGGAAAAGTAAGAAAAAACCAACAAACAAAACCATAAGGAACAATCGCCTGACCATTTACAGAGACAATAATTATTTATAATATTAATTTACTTGGTCAGACAAAGCTAGATAAATAAAAACATTGATACTCTTATTCTTAAAATGAGAAAACCAGACATCAAGGGATTCGATTATAACATTAACGGTCAGTTGCAAGAAAGAAATCATTTATGCGACATTTACTAATGCCTAATTAAATATAATGTCGACATTAAATTAATGGGCATTGCAGGAACGTTCATTAGATCAACGGTAGGTTTTCATTTACTAATGTACTCGTAATGAAAGCATTAGGACAAAAGAGTGAATGATGTCAAAAATGAATGAATGGTTGCGTTTGGTTTTCAATAAAAATAAGTGCTGCAAGACAAACGAAACGTTATTTGATATTTCTGATAACCTACTATTATTTTATTTGTTAATTTAATGTTATTTCGTCTTTCGCGTTATTGCGTGAATTGTTTTCAATAAATGAAAATGTCTTCGAAAAAAAAACGTGGTGCTAATTATACTCCTCAAGAATCTGAAAAAAATTTGGAATTGGTGCCATAGTGAGTACCTATACTACCTAGAGTGGTGTGCGTTCCGCAGAGCAGCTTATGTAAAATATTGTGTTTTAGTGCATTTTTTTGTAAATAGGTAATAAAAATTAAACAATTAATAATTTAAAATTAATTTAAAAACTTATTTAAATTGTTTCTTTATTCATACTAACATAATATTATAAATGTGAAAGTTACTCTGTCAGTCTGTCTGTTACCTTTTCACGCCTAATCCGCTGAACCGATCATCATGAAATTTTGCATACACGTTGTCAGGGATGCAGGAAAGGATATAGAATACCTTTCATCTAGAAAAAAGTTCTGTTCCCGAGGGATCACTTAACGCCTTGGCAAAGCTACGAGTATAACTGCAATAAAGATGTTAGGCGTTACATTGTTCATATATTTACGCGGGCGAAGCCGCTGGCACCAGCTAGTTATTTATAAAACAGGAAATTATATCAATAATCCACATGTCAATTATCTAGATGGAAAAAGTGAACTTATATTGGTGAGGTGATTGTATTTACTTAATAAAACCTTAATGGGCCGATAATGGCACGTATACGGCCTATTAAAAATAACTAATGAAATGTCAAAATAAATCCTCCATTAGCTATGAAAATTGTTACTTAGGATTAATTATAACATAAAGAATAACTTTCAAAAAAGAAATAGAACAAATAAACAAAAAAAGGTTGAAATGAATAAATACTTTCTAGACAGAGCGATCTCTGTCGTTGTGAAAATGTAACTTGAAACATTATGCTAAATCTGAAGACGAGACGTCGTAATCGAAAGCGGTGAGTAGAGAGATAGAAACACTATAATGCGCAACAAATGCGTTCACGCGGGGGTCATACAGAGGAGCAAAAGCAAAAGCGAGGGGCCGCCAATTGTCAACTTATACAACGGACGGCGCGATATTATTCTCCTAGAGACGCTTCCACTCCTTCATACAAAATTGCCCTTTTTACGAGGATCGACGGTCATTAGGGTAGTTTTATAAGAGGGTCTCTTGTAGTCTCTAAAACTTTACTAACCTTTACCCCCTCCGATACATTTTTTTTTTACAAAACACAACTTTTTCAATTTTTAAGCTAGAAACTTGAACTTTTTTTTATTTCTTATTAAAAAAAATCAATAATTACTTTAAAAATATTTTCGATAGTTTATATAAACGTAATTTATAAGATTTTATCGAACGCCGAATTTTAACGAGAAAACGAAACAAAAAAAATTAAAGGTCCACGTGGCCCAAGCCCTATTCATTCTATTGTTCGTTCATACTCACACCCACACCTACACTTCACATCTACACTTCACATCTACACTCACCCACATCTACACTTACCCACATCTACACAGTAAACTCACCCACACTCACACCCACCCACATCTACACTCACACACCCACCCACACTCACCCACATCTACACTCGCCCACATCCACACTCACACTCGCCCACACTCACACTCACCCACACTCACACTCACCCACACTCACACTCACCCACACCCACCCACATCTACACTCACACACCCACCCACACTCACACACCCACCCACACCTACACACACTCACACCTACACACACCCACATCTACACTTACCCACATCTACACAGTAAACTCACCCACACTCACACCCACCCACATCTACACTCACACACCCACCCACACTCACCCACATCTACACTCGCCCACATCCACACTCACACTCGCCCACACTCACACTCACCCACACTCACACTCACCCACACTCACCCACACCCACCCACATCTACACTCACACACCCACCCACACTCACCCACATCTACACTCGCCCACATCCACACTCACACTCGCCCACACTCACACTCACCCACACTCACACTCACCCACACTCACACTCACCCACACCCACCCACATCTACACTCACACACCCACCCACACTCACACACCCACCCACACCTACACACACTCACACCTACACACACCCACATCTACACTTACCCACATCTACACAGTAAACTCACCCACACTCACACCCACCCACATCTACACTCACACACCCACCCACACTCACCCACATCTACACTCGCCCACATCTACACTCGCCCACATCCACACTCACACTCGCCCACACTCACACTCACCCACACTCACCCACACCCACCCACATCTACACTCACACACCCACCCACACTCACACACCCACCCACACTCGCCCACATCTACACTCGCCCACATCTACACTTACCCACATCTACACAGTAAACTCACCCACACTCACACCCACCCACATCTACACTCACACACCCACCCACACTCACCCACATCTACACTCGCCCACATCCACACTCACACTCGCCCACACTCACACTCACCCACACTCACACTCACCCACACTCACACTCACCCACACCCACCCACATCTACACTCACACACCCACCCACACTCACACACCCACCCACACCTACACACACTCACACCTACACACACCCACATCTACACTTACCCACATCTACACAGTAAACTCACCCACACTCACACCCACCCACATCTACACTCACACACCCACCCACACTCACCCACATCTACACTCGCCCACATCCACACTCACACTCGCCCACACTCACACTCACCCACACTCACACTCACCCACACTCACACTCACCCACACCCACCCACATCTACACTCACACACCCACCCACACTCACACACCCACCCACACCTACACACACTCACACCTACACACACCCACATCTACACTTACCCACATCTACACAGTAAACTCACCCACACTCACACCCACCCACATCTACACTCACACACCCACCCACACTCACCCACATCTACACTCGCCCACATCCACACTCACACTCGCCCACACTCACACTCACCCACACTCACACTCACCCACACTCACCCACACCCACCCACATCTACACTCACACACCCACCCACACTCACCCACATCTACACTCGCCCACATCCACACTCACACTCGCCCACACTCACACTCACCCACACTCACACTCACCCACACTCACACTCACCCACACCCACCCACATCTACACTCACACACCCACCCACACTCACACACCCACCCACACCTACACACACTCACACCTACACACACCCACATCTACACTTACCCACATCTACACAGTAAACTCACCCACACTCACACCCACCCACATCTACACTCACACACCCACCCACACTCACCCACATCTACACTCGCCCACATCCACACTCACACTCGCCCACACTCACACTCACCCACACTCACACTCACCCACACTCACACTCACCCACACCCACCCACATCTACACTCACACACCCACCCACACTCACACACCCACCCACACCTACACACACTCACACCTACACACACCCACATCTACACTTACCCACATCTACACAGTAAACTCACCCACACTCACACCCACCCACATCTACACTCACACACCCACCCACACTCACCCACATCTACACTCGCCCACATCTACACTCGCCCACATCCACACTCACACTCGCCCACACTCACACTCACCCACACTCACCCACACCCACCCACATCTACACTCACACACCCACCCACACTCACACACCCACCCACACCTACACTTCACATCTACACTTCACATCTACACTCACCCACATCTACACTTACCCACATCTACACAGTAAACTCACCCACACTCACACCCACCCACATCTACACTCACACACCCACCCACACTCACCCACATCTACACTCGCCCACATCCACACTCACACTCGCCCACACTCACACTCACCCACACTCACACTCACCCACACTCACACTCACCCACACCCACCCACATCTACACTCACACACCCACCCACACTCACACACCCACCCACACCTACACACACTCACACCTACACACACCCACATCTACACTCACCAACACCTACACACAACCACACCTACATTCACCCACACTCACCCACTCCCACACACACCCTCACCCACACCCACCCACATCTACACTCACACACCCACCCACACTCACCCACACCCACACTCACCCACATCTACACTCGCCCACATCCACACTCACACTCACCCACACTCACACTCACCCACACCCACCCACATCTACACTCACACACCCACCCACACACACACTCACCCACATCTACACTCGCCCACATCTACACTCGCCCACATCCACACTCACACTCGCCCACACTCACACTCACCCACACTCACACTCACCCACACTCACCCACACCCACCCACATCTACACTCACACACCCACCCACACTCACCCACATCTACACTCGCCCACATCCACACTCACACTCGCCCACACTCACACTCACCCACACTCACACTCACCCACACTCACACTCACCCACACCCACCCACATCTACACTCACACACCCACCCACACTCACACACCCACCCACACCTACACACACTCACACCTACACACACCCACATCTACACTTACCCACATCTACACAGTAAACTCACCCACACTCACACCCACCCACATCTACACTCACACACCCACCCACACTCACCCACATCTACACTCGCCCACATCTACACTCGCCCACATCCACACTCACACTCGCCCACACTCACACTCACCCACACTCACCCACACCCACCCACATCTACACTCACACACCCACCCACACTCACACACCCACCCACACCTACACTTCACATCTACACTTCACATCTACACTCACCCACATCTACACTTACCCACATCTACACAGTAAACTCACCCACACTCACACCCACCCACATCTACACTCACACACCCACCCACACTCACCCACATCTACACTCGCCCACATCCACACTCACACTCGCCCACACTCACACTCACCCACACTCACACTCACCCACACTCACACTCACCCACACCCACCCACATCTACACTCACACACCCACCCACACTCACACACCCACCCACACCTACACACACTCACACCTACACACACCCACATCTACACTCACCAACACCTACACACAACCACACCTACATTCACCCACACTCACCCACTCCCACACACACCCTCACCCACACCCACCCACATCTACACTCACACACCCACCCACACTCACCCACACCCACACTCACCCACATCTACACTCGCCCACATCCACACTCACACTCACCCACACTCACACTCACCCACACCCACCCACATCTACACTCACACACCCACCCACACACACACTCACCCACATCTACACTCGCCCACATCTACACTCGCCCACATCTACACACGCCCACATCTACACTCACACTCACCCTCACTCACACTCACCCACACTCACACTCACCCACACTCACACTCACCCACACTCACACTCACACTCACCCACACCTACACTCGCACACCCAAACACACACCCAAAAACACACACACACACACACACACACACACACACACACATTCACATTACAAATACTTCGGTTACACATACTTACACATTACACATACTTCGGTTATTTTTTTAAATAACCGAAGAAGAGGCACAATTCATACAATTGTTTTTATTTAAATAAATGGGATGCCACAACATTTTAAAATCACGTTGTGTACCCGACGACACACGTTGGGTGTTCGGGTTAAGAAGTAGCGTGGTGCGGCCCACCTGTTGTAGTAGCGAGTAGCTCGCGGGGGCGTTGACGCGACCGAATCGGCGGCCGGAAAACGTGTTTTAGGCTTAGGGTTGTATGGATTTTTTTTTTCTTTTTTTTTTTTTTTTTTTCTTTTGTTTCTTTCTTTCTTTCTTTTCAGTTTAGGTATATAAAGCCGCTAAATACCTAAACTTTAAAATTCTACCGTCGCAACTATAATACATGTTTTCGGAACATGAAATCGAAGGCACGGGAAATCGATACGGTTTTGGGTGTTGTCCGGTGACGCGGCTTAGCTTTTTCGTCTCCGGGGGGCGCCCTAGTGGTTATCGTTGGCGATGTTCGCGTTTTGTCGTGCCGCTCCGCCTCTGGGCGGGGAGAGTATTTCTTGTTTCGTAAACGAAATGGTATCGTTTGTGCGGTAGATGTTCGCGTTTTTGTTACTTTAAAAAACAGAGCGCGAGCGAACCCCTATGTTCTGTTTGAGTTTTGGGGTGTGCTCTCAACGCAAACAACACCACCCGAGTGTTGTGTGAATATTTTAGCAGCAGAGGTTTCTTTTGATACTCTCTGTTTCCCGGGTGTGTTTCGTTCGTCTTAAAAAAGTATTCGAGACTGTTTTTACAATTTATCTGGGTTTTACGCAGTCTTATAATCTGTGGCCCTATTTGTGTGAAATGCAAAACTGTCCGTTGCGAACGTTCGTACAGAAGAGCGATTGTGCCCAAGCGCGCAACATTGTCTCTTATAGTGAAAATGCGCGAGAGATAGTGATTTATCTGTCTCCTCGTCGTATTCTCTGGAGAGCCGTCCATACGATGGAGCACTGTGAAGAACACGTCGGTTTCGCGCATATTGCGTCGAAATTCGACGGTGTCTCGTGTCCTTCTGCATATGGTGGTAGCTCCCTGGTTGATCCTGCCAGTAGTTATATGCTTGTCTCAAAGATTAAGCCATGCATGTCTCAGTGCAAGCCGTATTAAGGCGAAACCGCGAATGGCTCAATATATCAGTTTTGGTTCCTTAGATCTTACTTCGGTTACTTGGATAACTGTGGTAATTCTAGAGCTAATACATGCAATCAGAACTCTGACCAGTGATGGGATGAGCGCTTTTATTAGATCAAAACCAATCGGCGGAGAGCCTCGCGTTCGAAGTCGTTAATTTTGATGAATCTGGATAACTTTTGCCGATCGCACGGTCCAGCACCGGCGACGCATCTTTCAAATGTCTGCCTTATCAACTTTCGATGGTAGTTTCTGCGACTACCATGGTTGTCACGGGTAACGGGGAATCAGGGTTCGATTCCGGAGAGGGAGCCTGAGAAACGGCTACCACATCCAAGGAAGGCAGCAGGCGCGCAAATTACCCACTCCCGGCACGGGGAGGTAGTGACGAAAAATAACGATACGGGACTCTTACGAGGCCTCGTAATCGGAATGAGTACACTTTAAATATTTTAACGAGGAACAATTGGAGGGCAAGTCTGGTGCCAGCAGCCGCGGTAATTCCAGCTCCAATAGCGTATACTAAAATTGTTGCGGTTAAAAAGCTCGTAGTTGCATTTGTGCTGCGCGCTGTCGGTGCATCGCATCCGCGGTGATACTGACACGTTTGCGGAGCATATCGTCGGTGAGCCGCGACGGTAAAACGTCCGGCTCAATATAACAAATCCTATCGCGGTGCTCTTCGGTGAGTGTCGAGATGGGCCGACAATTTTACTTTGAACAAATTAGAGTGCTCAAAGCGGGCTCAAAAAGCTGCTTGAATATTTCGTGCATGGAATAATAGAATATGATCTCGGTTCTATTTTGTTGGTTTTCAGAACTCCGAGGTAATGATTAATAGGGATAACTGGGGGCATTCGTATTGCGACGTTAGAGGTGAAATTCTTGGATCGTCGCAAGACGAACAACAGCGAAAGCATTTGCCAAAGGTGTTTTCATCAATCAAGAACGAAAGTTAGAGGTTCGAAGGCGATTAGATACCGCCCTAGTTCTAACCGTAAATATGTCATCTAGCGATCCGCCGACGTTACTACAATGGCTCGGCGGGCAGCTTCCGGGAAACCAAAGATTTTGGACTCCGGGGGGAGTATGGTTGCAAAGCTGAAACTTAAAGGAATTGACGGAAGGGCACCACCAGGAGTGGAGCCTGCGGCTTAATTTGACTCAACACGGGAAATCTCACCAGGCCCGGACACCGGAAGGATTGACAGATTAATAGCTCTTTCTTGATTCGGTGGGTGGTGGTGCATGGCCGTTCTTAGTTGGTGGAGCGATTTGTCTGGTTAATTCCGGTAACGAACGAGACTCTAGCCTGCTAAATAGGCGTAGCGATTTAGGTGTGCGCGGCACTCGTGTCGCGCTACTCACTCGCTGCGTATTCAAATTCTTCTTAGAGGGACCGGCGGCTTCGAGCCGCACGAGATTGAGCAATAACAGGTCTGTGATGCCCTTAGATGTCCTGGGCCGCACGCGCGCTACACTGAAGGAATCAGCATGTTCTCCCTGGCCTAGAGGCCCGGGCAACCCGTTGAAACTCCTTCGTGCTGGGGATTGGGGTTTGCAATTGTCCCCCATAAACGAGGAATTCCTAGTAAGCGCGAGTCATAAGCTCGCGTTGATTACGTCCCTGCCCTTTGTACACACCGCCCGTCGCTACTACCGATTGAATGATTTAGTGAGGTCTTCGGACCGACACGCGGTGGCTTCACGGCCGTCGGCGTCGTTGGGAAGTTGACCAAACTTGATCATTTAGAGGAAGTAAAAGTCGTAACAAGGTTTCCGTAGGGGAACCTGCGGAAGGATCATTAACGTGTTTGTGTGTGTCACAACATATTAATAAAAATATAACTGGACGCAGAGATTGGTGAAAATCCGCACCAAATCGAGTCTTTCAGAAATGAGAGCGGTATACATTTTTTGATAATTTTTTTTTTTTCATTTATCTTTTTTGAAGAGAAAAAAAACATTACCCTGGACGGTGGATCACTTGGCTCGCGGGTCGATGAAGAACGCAGTTAACTGCGCGTCATAGTGTGAACTGCAGGACACATTTGAACATCGACATTTCGAACGCACATTGCGGTCCGTGGAGACACATCCAGGACCACTCCTGTCTGAGGGCCGGCTGCATAAGAACAATTGCCACATTGCGGCATTGCACGCACAATGACGGTTCGAATTTTCGTCCGTTTAAATATTATTAACGAATGCGTCTGTTTTGTGTTTGTGTTATATTATATTATATTATATTATCACTAACACCGTTAAAAACGCCTACGACTCTTCGCGTTAGTTCGAGATGAGCGTTTTAAGCGTATTTTTTAACGTAGTACAAACGCACATCGAAAGGTAGGCGGACTCGACGTCCGAAGAAGCGGTGTGGCGTA
>OU342547.1:455050-585050 GCA_910589475.2 Bembecia ichneumoniformis | reverse complement strand
GAACAATTTTTTTGGAAAAGTTAATTATATTGATAACTCAAAAAGTATAGACTTGCGTATCTAAAAAATAAACAGAAAAGGAAGACTTAATTCTCAGGGTGTCTCAGGTCTAGCTACACTAAATAGTATCATTTTAAAAACTACTTACATTTTAATTTTTTTTTATGAATGAATAAGACAGACGCACAAGTTTACTTATTAAAAATTAAATTATCTTAATAAATAGGATAGTGTTATTAAATTGCAAGTTATTTAGCCCTACACACTTGATACTTTTAATTCAAAAGCGACTTTGTGGTTGAAGGCATTTCTAGCTGTAAAAATCTCTGTCTTCACCATAATTGTTTGAACCTCCATCGATTTTAATAACCAATTAATAATAATTATTATTATGCGAATTTAAAGCATTCCCATGAAAGTCTACCTGAAATATAAAACATTAATACATAAACGTTAATTACATTACACAAAAAAATTGTTTACCGCTTGTGATATAATTTATCGATTTACTTAGAATTTTCAACCATAAAAAAGGCACCACCCCTTATCCTGAAATATTTTTAGCAACTTTAACATTCTCTACACGTGCAATTAATAACCATTCATCTTCAAAATATAATATATTTACAAATTATATACTAAATTAAGCTCTGGTCTCCTAGGCAGGGTGCCAAGCATGCTGGCTGCATTACCTCGTTGTATTGCAAGATTGATTTTCTGACCGAGGTAATAGTTTCAATTAGACATTCATAAATTGAAATAGATTTTACAGAATATGAAAAAAATAAATAAATTGTGAAATGTCCACCCTTAAGTAAAAATGCAGACATGTAATACATATACATACGTAGTGTATATTATTTGTTTTTACTATAACTCCATTATTTTTTATATGCTATCTGGTCCATCCAATAACTATTTTAAATGATAATTTCAAGGGCTATAAGATAATCCACATCTTTATTTTTTAAAAGATGAAGGATGATCCTCGCAATTAAGTGTATTATTACAAAAAAGATAAACAGACATTGAACAAGTGTCTAAAAAAATTTTTATTACAAAAGCGTGTTTAAGCAGTTAGATTTAGGCACGGTTTAAACAATACTTTTCATATTGTCAATACATGTCAATGCTTGTCGAAGCCTCAAAGTTAGTCTAAACTGCTTTGTCTCTAATTTTCGCAAGTTGTATTTAGTGGTGTGGTTATGACACTATGATGAAATATCGGGTTGTTTTACCTTTTATTCTTGAACCCAATTTTCTTCACGTTCACGAATTTTTATTTTAATATTGCAATTGTCCATTTTTTTCCATATTACTTGAAAATAATTTTTATTTATATTATACTCATTTGATAATGAGTAATGACGATTGACAAGTCTTGATAAACACATTCCATTCTTTCAACTTATCACTGTTCTATATGTACAATGTACGTAAGTTATATACGTAAGTTTTGGTTCCAAAACATACTTATGGCGGTGCATTTAGAGCAATTATTAATTTATAATCACACACGGCACTGTTTTATTTATATATAGATAATTTTAAAATATTTTTCTGCGTAGGATATTCTATTAGCACATAACAAATTTGCATAGAAAGGAGAACGTTTCGGATTGAACCAAATGAAGTTGAACGAACGTTTTGTAATGTTGCTATTTTATTGTTACTATTTGCTATTTTATAATTTTAAAATAGCAACATTTGGTTGCCTATAGGTTGCCTAGTGATGTTTTGGTAAGTCAAAGGACAAACACTATTTTGGACAAATGTCATTAGACGCTGTTTGACAAAACACGTGTTGAGACATAGTTTAGTATTTTTTTTTTTTTTTTTTTTTTGTAATAACACTGAAACGTTTAACCAATGATACCTCGCTTGTATTTTATCCTACAAAAAGCCTTTTTTATTATTGACCATTTTTAATTGTTTAACGTATATTTATTAGAGAAATTAAATTAAATTGGAGAAATTTGAAATTTTCTATTATTTTTAAAATTGTACTTATTTTTTAAAAAAAAAATTTTGAGCTCATCAAATTATACAAATGAAATAATATAAATCCTACAGAGATTTGCTTATAAATTTCAATTTTAGTGGAAACGGCGTTGGTTTCATTTCTTACTTTATCTTAAAAAACAAATAAAATTGAAGAAATATATGTATGTATAGACGTGAGAAACCCGATGTTAAAAAAATAAAATCGTTCAATGGCTCAAAAACAAAACGTATGAAGAAACAGAAAACCTATTAACAACAATAATATAATCTTTATCAGATGCTTACAGGGCCACACTCGTTTACTCCTGCTGGACCTATGTGGATGTGTGTGTGTGTGTTATTCTTTTTTTTTTTGTGGTTCGGTTTGATTTTTAGTTCATTTGGTACTCTTGTATTTTCGATATTAGTTTGACTGTAATTGCAAACGGTTTTAATTATTTACAGTCGAGAGTTTCACTGCAAATTATTTTTGCTGTCATGAGCTATCAAATAATGTGATATTTATTTTATAAATGTACTGTCATCAGAAGATATAAAAATATAATATATTATGTAAAAAAAAAAAAGTTAAATTTACTTAGTTATTAAGCTTTTATTTATATTTTAACTTATTGTTCAGAACTTCAGAGGGTAGTTATTTCTTCCATAATTTAATACCTAATGTATATGGGAGTAAGTTATTTTTATTTACTAAATCTTTTAAATTACCCTCATATTTATAAAATCAAAAACGTTTACTTAAAAATGTGTGTAAAACAGAATAGATTATTGTCATAAATGAAAATATTGTCACTGGAAGAAACTAGCGTATGTTTATAGATTCGTTAGTAATTGCTGTCCGTTAACGATTATTTCTAATAAAAAAAAATATTATTATTATCTTCTATTTTCCAGATTGAGGAGAAAATGGAGAGCGGCTAAAGGCTGACCGAAAGAACTACATAGGGATGTAAGTACATACATTCTCTACCTGCACATTTGAATTATTTATATATTTTTGCGTTGTTATCTGTCGAACTATTGTAACTCTTTTCCGTCAGTGTTCTGAAGTAATTAATGTAATGGTTGCGAAGATCTTCACCGCAAGCTGCTTCCAATTAATAGAGCAAAATATTGTAATTCGCAAAACGCAAATTTGGTAATCATAAATTTGCTCCCTGGAACAATCAGGAAAAGTAAGAAAAAACCAACAAACAAAACCATAAGGAACAATCGCCTGACCATTTACAGAGACAATAATTATTTATAATATTAATTTACTTGGTCAGACAAAGCTAGATAAATAAAAACATTGATACTCTTATTCTTAAAATGAGAAAACCAGACATCAAGGGATTCGATTATAACATTAACGGTCAGTTGCAAGAAAGAAATCATTTATGCGACATTTACTAATGCCTAATTAAATATAATGTCGACATTAAATTAATGGGCATTGCAGGAACGTTCATTAGATCAACGGTAGGTTTTCATTTACTAATGTACTCGTAATGAAAGCATTAGGACAAAAGAGTGAATGATGTCAAAAATGAATGAATGGTTGCGTTTGGTTTTCAATAAAAATAAGTGCTGCAAGACAAACGAAACGTTATTTGATATTTCTGATAACCTACTATTATTTTATTTGTTAATTTAATGTTATTTCGTCTTTCGCGTTATTGCGTGAATTGTTTTCAATAAATGAAAATGTCTTCGAAAAAAAAACGTGGTGCTAATTATACTCCTCAAGAATCTGAAAAAAATTTGGAATTGGTGCCATAGTGAGTACCTATACTACCTAGAGTGGTGTGCGTTCCGCAGAGCAGCTTATGTAAAATATTGTGTTTTAGTGCATTTTTTTGTAAATAGGTAATAAAAATTAAACAATTAATAATTTAAAATTAATTTAAAAACTTATTTAAATTGTTTCTTTATTCATACTAACATAATATTATAAATGTGAAAGTTACTCTGTCAGTCTGTCTGTTACCTTTTCACGCCTAATCCGCTGAACCGATCATCATGAAATTTTGCATACACGTTGTCAGGGATGCAGGAAAGGATATAGAATACCTTTCATCTAGAAAAAAGTTCTGTTCCCGAGGGATCACTTAACGCCTTGGCAAAGCTACGAGTATAACTGCAATAAAGATGTTAGGCGTTACATTGTTCATATATTTACGCGGGCGAAGCCGCTGGCACCAGCTAGTTATTTATAAAACAGGAAATTATATCAATAATCCACATGTCAATTATCTAGATGGAAAAAGTGAACTTATATTGGTGAGGTGATTGTATTTACTTAATAAAACCTTAATGGGCCGATAATGGCACGTATACGGCCTATTAAAAATAACTAATGAAATGTCAAAATAAATCCTCCATTAGCTATGAAAATTGTTACTTAGGATTAATTATAACATAAAGAATAACTTTCAAAAAAGAAATAGAACAAATAAACAAAAAAAGGTTGAAATGAATAAATACTTTCTAGACAGAGCGATCTCTGTCGTTGTGAAAATGTAACTTGAAACATTATGCTAAATCTGAAGACGAGACGTCGTAATCGAAAGCGGTGAGTAGAGAGATAGAAACACTATAATGCGCAACAAATGCGTTCACGCGGGGGTCATACAGAGGAGCAAAAGCAAAAGCGAGGGGCCGCCCAATTGTCTCTTGTCAGCGACGGCGCTCTCATTGGGGTCGATGACCTCTCTCCATTATCAACGAGTACATTGACATTAAACGAAGGCACAAGTTTTTTTTTTTTTTTTTTTTTTTTCTTCTTATACAGCCGACGGTGCTGGCTAGCTATACGCTCGTTTTAAGCCATTACAAGAAACAGCACAAGTGCTATTTTGTTTCAATGACTTAACACTAGCGTCTTAAACCGTGCTGGTGATTAATGAGCTTATTTTAAGCCTTTGGGGAAAACAGCACTTGTGCTGTTTTTTTATAAATTGCTTAAAACAAGCGCATTAACTAGCCAGCGCGGTCGGCTGTTAAAGGAACTTGTTTTAACGCTCAGTGTCGGGGTCGCGAGTTCGATTCCAGGCAAAGTCTACTTTGGAAATTAGCTTTTTTATAGTTTGCTTCCGGTGCGGAACTAGAAAGTGGCGACGAGACATATGTTGCGCTTCGCAGTCTTTGGAGCACGAGTGCTTCTCCGTTTCGATTAATGAATAAGCAGTATCCCTTTTTATTCCTTATTCTTAACTCTAGTATTGTCGGTGAGCGCACTCGCAGAAGCTTGTTGTTTCATAGGCGACGGTAGCCACTTACCATCGTGTTGACCGTCAGCCTGTGACCTTAGCGTAAAAATGGAATCCACAGTTCATACACCTTGATCCTCTTACAACGGCCCCTTATTCTTTCGCTTGTCATCCACCGTTGACTAGATTGTCAGTCTCCTTTTTAAAATGTGCTTTTCTTTTATTCCAGCTGCGACCGAAGACCGAAGGCATCTGCAGATGCCTTGGAAAACCAGAAATATCTTCAATGAAGACTTACTACAAGCATATTTTTCTTTGTCAATAATAATTTTGTTATTTTATGTCGATTGTGTAAAATGAATTAAATGCAATGAAACGATATTTTTTAATTTAATTTTATATTTGAAAACACGTCCCAGAAAAACATTTATTGTCTACACTCAAGTTTGCATTGCAAAAGCAAACATTTAGTGGCAGGGCACACTGCGTTTTCGCAGTCATTTGGGCAGCCCGCCTGGCGGCAGTGACCACCCCCTTACAGAAGACCACCGTGAAATAACAGCATATACGTGCTGTTGTGTTTCGGTGAGTGAGTAAGGGATGCCAGAGCCCATTTCCCTATCCACTCCTAATCCCTTATCCTTAATCCTACTGTAGTCGGCAGCGCACTTGCAGCAGCTTTGGCGTTGCTTGTGTTATAGGCGACGGTAGCCACCCTACCATCAAGTGGATCGTCTGCCTGTCTGCCGACCTTAACATAAAAAAAAAAAAATTTAAGAAATAATTATGTAAAAACAGAAATAAAATCAATTAAAAACTAGGTACTAATCAAAAAACCGTTTGGAATGCTTTTAGCATATTTCTATAAATACATAGTTGAAACACTACTATAAAAAGCACAGCCCGTTCCATCGTTCAAATTACTGTTTTTGAGAAATGTATTTTTAATCGAATCGGACAGAATGTACAACTTGGAGACACTCTTGAGTGTTTTCCCAGAAAATCTTTCGTTCGAGAGACTGGCGCCTCTGCCTCGATTCACTCTCCTGACTCCTCAAAATGGGAGTAATAGGGAGTACCTAATTGGAGATTAGATTTTAATAGTGGCAGGGCACACTGCGTTCCGCAGTCATCGTGAAATGACAGCACGTGTGCTGTTTTGTTTCGGTGAGTGAGTAAGGGATGACAGATCCATTTTCCTATCCAACTGTAGTCAGCAGCGCACTTGCAGCAGCTTTGGCGTTGCTTGTGTCATAGGCGACGGTAGCCACTTACTGTCAAACCTGTTTGCCGATATTGACATAAAAAGTTATTTACATTTACACACAATATTAGTAGGTTCAGGTTCAGCTGCCGATTAGGTATATTTTAAATTAGTGTTGTAACTATTCCTAGTTCCTAGGTATGATAAAAGCGAAGAGGTTTTTTTTTTTTGTTATGTCGACAGACAGGCTGACGGTCCACTTGATGGTAGGTGGCTACCGTCGCCTATAACACAAGCAACGCTACAGGTGCTGCAAGTGCGCTGCCGACTACAGTAGGATTAAGGATAAGGGATTAGGAGGGGATAAGGAAATGGGCTTGTTTATGGAAACTGGAACTGCCAGTCGCATTTTAAAAATTATTTTTGCATTTGATAGCCCAGGCGGATGAAACCGCGGGGCAAGGCTGGTAAAGAAATACCTAATCTGTACAATTTTGACGTTTCAGATAAATGCACAGTTTATTGATAAAAAAAACACTTCAATCGTAGGAGACTGCGCGTCAGAAAAGTTGCAAGATGCCATACACATTTGTTAAATATGTATTCTGAGGGTGTCGTAAGTCGGCGTGACGCGAATTCAGTGCATTTCCCCATACCATTAGTAGTGGTAGGGCACACTGCGTTTCGCAGTCATTTGGGCAGCCCGCCTGGCGGCAGTGACCACCCCCTTACAGAAGACCACCGTGAAATAACAGCATATACGTGCTGTTGTGTTTCGGTGAGTGAGTAAGGGATGCCAGAGCCCATCTCCTTATCCCCTCCTAATCCCTTATCCTTAATCCTACTGTAGTCGGCAGCGCACTTGCAGCACCTGTAGCGTTGCTTGTGTTATAGGCGACGGTAGCCACCTACCATCAAGTGGACCGTCAAAAGTGCCTAAAGAAATTTTAACCTCTAAAACCCAAAATAAAGATGTTTCAGTCTCCCGAACGCAAGAAAATGCCGTGTTCTTCCCAAATTTAAATCGAAATTACTCGGATTCCTAAAAATATTGATTTATTGCCAGGACAGTGCCTCATTTAGGTACTAAGAGTTCTGAGAGCTTTATTAGGCTAACTATAGAAAAGGCAACCTCTTGTGTGCAGATAGATTTTTTTTATTTTTTTCCAACAATCGTACTAATCGTACTAATATATGGCAACTTTACGAATATAGATATTAGGAATAGATAAATACATTGGTTAGACTCCATAACCAAGGTACGATTTGAGCAGAGGGGCAGTGTTTGTCTGGTGAGCTCCAAGCTCTAAGCTCAAGTAAAATTTAAAACTTTCGAATCACAAGTCAGTCAACGAAAGAGGAAGAAGGATTGTAACGAAGCGTTACTATTATTAGTAATTAAATTTAAAAAATATATAGATTAACAATCAAATGTTAACGGACCTCAAGAGGTGAACGGGGAAGCTGTGCGGAGCGGGGGCGTACACCTGCGCAAGCGGCGCGAGCTCCAGTTTCAGTCGCATCTAGGCTGAACGCAAATCTGACTACTTGATACAATTCCGTGCGTTGTAGCCGGTTGCGCGAAATTATATTATAAAAAACTAAAATTTCAATAAATTTTAATTGTGATTGCGGTGTCAAATCTCAATTACTTGGTATAAAGTGTTTTCCCGTGCTAGGGAACACCTGCCACGCTAAAACACACCTGCCACGGTTGAACACAGCTGCCGCGGTTCCAAACTGCTGCGGGATTTCCCAACATACCAGCGGACGTGCGCACCTGCAGGACGATCCATCGCGCCTGGTTACGAACAGCCACATCTACCACCCTCGTCGGCTGGATCATCAGGAGAGTACCTGCACGGCGAGCGAGAGCAGATAAGCCGGATACCCCCGACCTATAAATTTGTGTCGCCCTACCGACTGTTTCTTTTTTTAAATATATTTGTTAATTGCTCGCGGTTGGTGTTTTTTTTTTTCATAACACTTAGAGGCGACAGGATGAGCGCCTAATTGTTTTAAAATTACAAAATTTTATTTTGTAAATAAACGATGCTTGCAAAGCTATCCCAATGCTCCTAGGCTCAAGCCTGAATAGCCTTTTACCTGAATAAACTACAACTGACGAGCCCGTTGGATGAGTGATTAGGGTGCTTGCCTTAATGCTCTGTTCCAGAGGTCCCGGGTTCGATTCCCGGTATATCTATCCTACGTTTGTTGTAAAATTGTGGCAGAGCACACTGCGTTTTGCAGTCATTTAGACAGCCCGTCTGGCGGCAGTAATCATCCTCATACAGATCTGTACCTCGATCACGAACAAAGCGTTTCAGTTCCACCTTCCTTGTTCGAACTGCTAAGGAGTGGAATTCATTGCCTGCGTGTGTTCCCACAGAACTACAACCTCGGGGTCTTCAAAACTAGGGTAAATGGGCATTTACTAGGTAAGCGTGATCCACCTTCGGCCACATCTGCACCTCACATCAGGTGAGATAGTGGTCAAGCGCTACCTCGATTTCATAAAAAAAAAAAAAAAAAAAAAAAGAAGACCACCCTGAAATAACAGCATATGTGCTGTTGTTTTGTCGAGTGAGTAAAGGCATGCCAGAACCGATTTCCCTATCAATCCACTTGCAGCACCCGTGACTTTGCTCGTGTCATAGGCGACAGTAAAGTGGACCGTTAGCTTGTCTGTCGAACTAAACATGAAAAAAGTTCACATAACTAAGTAAACCTACGTCCCAACTCGCACACAAGCAGTATAAGCAGACACTGCTTCATTGCTATTAAAAGATCTCTTATCTCTTTAATTTCAAGGTCTTGGAAATATAAAGATATTTTATAGAGTTCTTAGCAGCAAAGTAGAGTTAAAAGATTTAAAAGAGAGTAAGTACTAAGGCAAAATCGCTTTAACACGGCTCATGCGGCCGTGTTATTTATTTTAAAAGAACTTTCCTCTGGTGCGTTGGAGTCCTAAAAGATCTCGAAACTAATCCTGTGGCGCGTATGGGACCTGATCAGTCTCCTAAAACAACAGTTTTGAAAATAATTTATGTGTTTCTCATAACCAATGATATATTTATGAATTTCTTGTGGGTTCAAGATAGCCTATTGGTCTATCTTTCGATAGGTTCAAAGATAAATTACAAATTAAAAAAAAGGTATCGATTGTACCTCGTACCACAGAACAAATAATAGTACCGAATATAGTGGTGGTGACTAGTGATGGGAATAAAATAAAATCTCAGTTGTCGATAGAAAAAGTTTTATTAAAAATGTGGGCAACCTAAGAAAAGTGCTTTTCATCAAAACATTTCTTTAATTATGTTTATCTTTTTCTTTTTAGGCGCATCAAATATTTTAAAATTAGAATCACAGTCACTATCAACCAATGGGGAGCACATTAGAACATTTTCTAAAATTTTATTTTACTGGTTGATGGAGCAATATAATCCAGCGTTGATTTTTCGTTCTATTTTTTAATATTTATTTCTGAATTTAATTTATTCCTAGCATTTTCATCAAAATAAATTGAATTTTTACACTTTTTTCTTTTAAAAGGACTCATTGTTCACCAACACTTCAAAATACTTAAATAGAGTAGTTTAACATAACAATCAAAGTACGTTTGATAAGATACACATCAAATTATGTTCAAAATTCAATCTAAGGTATTTTAAAATACGTGACATTTATAAAAATATTTACTAACAACGTATGTTCTACTGACCTAGTGAGAAATAAACATTTTTTTTTATGAATATTATTAAAACAATAATATTGATTACTAGCTGACCCAGCAGACGTTGTCCTGCCAGAACCCGAAAATAATTCCGTAACCCGATTGGGGTCAAATTTTATCGGGATTCGTCAATGAACGACAGTAAAATTATTTGAATATTTTTAATACAAAAATATTAAAAATGCCATTAAAAAATGCCGGGTGGGGTAGGAGGGTGAAAAATACTTTACGACCAATCTATACAACCTACCAAATATACGGAAAAAAAATAGGGGTTGCACTGGGGGAGTGCCGGCAGAAGTGAAAACTTGAATATTAACGTTGTGCATTTTTGATATTTTGGAATGGTTAGTATAGCGATTGGTCTCCACTCAGTGGCGACCGTCCACTTGTGTGGCTACCGGACGCCACTATGGCGACGGTCGACACCCATATATACATACTACATTACGTCCAGCTAATTCAACTAGACTTCGGACCCAGATATACGCAGCGGCGCACGTACAGTTATATAAGCAATCTAGCTGGCCAAAATAGGTATTAACAAAGTCAATGCAAACAAAACAAAATCGCATTAATAACAATGCTAGATAACAGGAGCACACAATAGAAGCTCTCCCAAACACATCTAACGTCCCCCCCCCCCCCCCCCTCTCTCCATTAAAATTCCCTACTCAAAGCTATAGGGAGGCAAGTTTTGAAATGATATTTTTTTATTAATTTCAGGTTCTGCCGTGATTCAAGTCTTGACACGAAAACAGATATTCGATCGAATGCAGGCACAAAATGCATCTAGTTTTAATGAAAAAGTAGATTCTGTCGAGAATCAACTTATATCTTCTGACAAGTTTAACGAAGAGCAAGTTAATGTCATAAAGCGTAAATATGCATACGTGAAATGTCAGATGAAAAAAAGATGGAAGGATGCCAACTATATCGAAGAAAGGTTTTTGTCAAAAAACTCCGAGTGGCTGCAAGGCACTTTTCAAATGCCTAAAATCCATTCGTCTGCGGGACGGCCATCAAAATGCTTTGAAGAATCGAGGAAAGGTCGAAGAGAAGAAAAAGAGAAGCTATTCGAGAAGCCGATTTAAATACACTTGCGTACGCTACTGGTTCAAAATTATACTCCGAGATTTCGAATCTTCTCCGAAGCGAGCGAGCAAATACAAAAAAGCTTATTCGAAGAAATAAGATACTCGTACCAATAAGCTTACCCCATTTGATGCGCTTAAAATGATCGTAGAGGCAGACTAACACGAAGGCAGTATGAAGTAATACGTGCAACTAATAAAAGCCTCTACCCCTGCTACACTTTAGTTCAAAAAGTAAAACGTGTGCTGAAGTTGATCTAGCAGCCTTGTTGCGTCACACTAATAGCAGACTGATAGAGTCTCTGATTGAGGTTTTAAAGACACTACCGGAAAGCGAAAGACTTGATCTTACGCTATTGAGTAAATGGGGATGCGATGGGTCACAACAAGCTCAATATCGACAACAATTTACAAGCCAAGATAAATATATATTCCAGAGTTGTATGGTCCCTCTGAGAATAATAAGTAATAATACAAAAAAAGTTATATGGGAAAACCCGACCCCCTCATCGCCAAGATTTTGTCGACCAATCAGAATAAGATTTATCAAAGAATCAGTAGACATAACTAAAGACGAAATAGCATACGTTAATCAGGCAATTTTTAATATGCATATTTTAAATATGCAGTTCAAGATTAAACAAAATTTACTTTTCACCATAGTAGACGGTAAAGTGTGTAATTCTGTCACAAACAACAAATCCACTTAGCGTTGTCATTTGTGCAAGGAGACTTCTTCAGAATTTAATAAGCTGAAGGAAGAAAAAATTGTTAATGAAAACGCTCTCAATTTTGGGCTTAGCATATTACATGCAAGAATTCGATTTTCTGAAAGCTTGCTTCATTTAGCATACAAAGCAGCTGTTTAAAAAAAATTAAGAAGACACTGAGCTTTATGAAAAAACTAAAAAAGAAATCCAAGATAAGTTTAAGCTAGAGCTTGGGTTACTTGTCGACGTCCCCAAAGCGGGATTTGGCAATACAAATGACGGCAACACAAGCCGAAGATTCTTTGAGGATGTCGACAAGGCTTCTGAAATTACAGGCATAGACAAAGGATTAATTCAGAGACTAAAAGTTATTCTGGAAGCAATATCTAGCGGAATAGAAATCAATACCACTAGGTTTGCAGAATATGCCACTGAAACCGCGAAACTTTATGTGGAGCTCTATGGATGGTGCCCGATGACGCCAACTTTGCACAAGGTGTTGAGGCACGGCTCCACCATAATAAAAAATGCTTTGTTGCCCATTGGGCAACTATCAGAAGAAGTCGCTGAAACGCGTAATAAGCATTTTAAATTATATAGGGAAAACTTCGCAAAAAAATTTTCTAGGGAAGATTGCAATCTAGACGTAATGAACAGATTGCTTTTGACTTCTGATCCCGTCATATCAATGTCAAGGCCCAAAAGGATAAAACGCTCACAGCCGTTTTTGCCTGAAACGATTGCATTATTTGAAGCATATCAATGTGAAACAGCAGAGGCTCTAGTATGAGTTTACGATACTACACTCGCTAGCGAGAACGTAAAAATTTAGTATGGAAAATCGTGAACTGTCAATGTCAAATTATCAATTTTCCATATAAATGTTTTACGCTCTCGCTAGCGAGTGTAGTATCGTAAACTCATGCTAGAGCCACTGAAGACCCCGAAATAGACGAAAATTCCTTCGGGTTCTAGTTCGTCTTTGGGTTCACTTAGATATGGTTCGGATACTAAAATAATTTCCATTTTCCTATTATTAATTTTTTCTATTATTTTTTTTTACTAAAATAATATATAGCACTTTTATTTTTGCCTTGCTGTAATTTTGTATGTATTGTCAATTATGTCATCAATGTTTTGTTTCATGTTATAATAATAAAACAATATCACTGAAAACTTGTATTTTTTTAAATATATAGCTAAGAAAAATCTACCTACTTAGGTAAGATAATAGGGTTCTCGATCAGGTTTAGGATAAAAGCTACCTGCTCTAGTGCGGCTTAGTGGAGATTACGGGCTAGTGACTTGAACCCTCTTTCAAAGACGATAAATGACTTTTCTAATACAAATATTAAAGTCAAAGACAAAAATTTACAGGATCAACGGCTAAATGTGCCGCCCTAAGCATGAGAAACTCAGAAAAATATGACATTGTAGAAAAACCCTTGTGAGAAATACCCGCGCACGGAGTTGCTTATCTTAAACTATCAATACTCACTTAAAATTAAAAATATTGATGTTACGTTGCATAAATCATATGTTATAAGACATTAAAGGCATATAAGCACCTGAAATAATTTTGGCCAAGTAGATTGCCAAAATACCCCTCCGTGCGGCGGGCGTATATCTGGCTACGGGGTCTAGTTGAGTTGGTCTTACGAATTTTCGATCGCGAGTTTAACATTTTTCCTCATCGCAAAAATGCACAGCGCCGCTAAAAAAGTTTTCACTTCAAAAAATCATAAAAATAGGTCGTAGAGTCGTTTCGATGGAGTTTTGTTACAAACACTGTGACACGAGAATTTTATTTATTAGATATAATAACATTTTACTTAGAAAATATACTTAAATCTATAGAAAAACGGGCGAAGCCGCGTGCACTAGTATACTATAAATTAAAAGTGTCCTCTTGCAACACTCTCAAGTCCGTGGCAAAAATAGCGCCTTGTGGGTTAAAATAAGCTTTAAATTTATCCCTTTCTTGAGATTGTGATATTACCTATCATTTCTTCTTCCTCTTGTGATTTAAATTTTTTAAGAAAAGACTAATAGTCTTTTCTTAAAAAATTGTGAAACACACAAGTAGCCTTGATTACTTTGTGCACAGAAGTAACTTTAATTTCAAATGGCTTTCTGTATACTCTAAAACGATTAGATAAAATTCCAAAAGCGCACTCAACAGTTTGTTTTGCACGAGAAAGCCTGTAATTAAATATCTTCCAAGGCCTACGGTTTCGGATAGGGGCGCATCTGATTGTTCATTAGTGGAAATGCCTCATCGCCCACCACAACATACAATGTTGGCTCTTGTCCTGGTAAAAGTGTAGGGCTGGGTAAGTGGAGACGATAATTTGATATCTTACTGCCAAAGGGACTAGAAGAAAAAATAAACCCATCACTAAATCTACCTATTGATCCGACATCGATTGTTGCAAATTTATAATCTGCATGGAACCGTCGCCATGCTTCTTATAATTAAAAAACCTCGAGTGACTTTGTCCTGGTTTGGTGAATGTAACATGTTTTCCATCCAAAGCACCGCAACAGTGTGGAAAGTTCCACTTTTTTTTAAATTCTCCAGGTATCTTTATCTGGTACTGCTAAATACAATGTTTGCATACATTTCCATATCGCATCGGATACGTCGTTCACTATGCGTGACACTGTTCTGTCGTTTAACCTGTAGCTATTACCTGTAGCTGGGATAAAGAATTACCCGTCGCAAAGTAACTGAAACACAGGAAAGTTTTTTTCAGGACCAGCAGCAAAGAGCTTGGCATAAACTTGCCATAGAGCTTGCCATAGAGAAGCAAATCAAAGAAAGTTAAAAATGTATAAGAACGGAGCTCCAGCTTCTACATAGAAAGCGTGGAAATTTGAACAACAAATGGAGTTTCTTCCTAAACATATGTCTAATAGAGAGACATCTGGAAATATGTCAGAAAATAGAAGTACACAATACAACCTGTAGAATTTTCACCGATGAATGAAAGTGGAGAAGACGAAAATAATATTGTATATTATTTTCTCCAGAGAGTCCTCTAGATGTCTCGTTTGGGATAACTGATTATCCCAAACGACCCTGCACCAAAAAAGTTTAAACACGCTATCAACACTTTGAAAAACCTTAAAAAATCACGAAGAAAGAGCCCAAGGACGAGCTGCTGCACGAGAAAATGACGGAGACGACTTGTTCCAATTTTTTAAAGCCATTGTATGTCACGACAAAAAAATGTTACCTCACTCAAGAATGCTGTCCGAAGAAGAAGAATTGAGTTGAGCGGGCGACAATTATGAGTCGGGCGAATCAACTGAAATTGAAACCCCGATGCCGCCCCAAGATTAGATCTCTCCATAGATATCATTAATAAAAATAAGCAAATTATGGACATTAAAATATTTAAAAAATACAAATACCTCAGAAATACAGCGTGTTTTTCTTCTGTCTCGATAGGTTTTACAAAATTGTAGCCTTCTTTGTGTATTTCATTGTATATTAAATTGTGAACATACTGTAACTGTTCTCTTTTAATCTGAATTAGTTCTTGAACATTTGGTCTGGTAACTCTTTGTGCAATAAAAACTCGCCATGGGTTTTGCGTTTTTGCAAATATTCATTCTGCCATATTGACTTTATTCTTTTGAGACCATATAGTAAAAAATAAAATATCATCTAATCTAATTCATGTTTATTGAATTTGAAAGTCTCAAGAAAGGTAGACAAAGATTTTCACTCACATTTGACGAATGAACGTCACAAAAGAATCAACGTCCACCAGAAAGAAAACAATTTTAATCTGGGTTTGGTCCGTTTACATTGCATTGGTGAAAGAACGCCTCGCGAGTTTTGGTCTAGACTTACTCATAGATATTATTGCAATTACAACGGACGGCGCTAGTGTGATGGTGAAGGTTGGCAGACTTTAGCGTTATTCACGGCAGCTTTGTTTTACACACGGCTTACAACTAGTGGTGGTTGATGCACTGTATAAGAATTCTTCAATATCAGAATGCCCAGCAGCAGCATTTCCGACGGAATCTGGTGATGATGATATGGACGCCAATGAACAGGCTGTGACTGTAAATATAAATTCACTGCCACTTGAAATGACTTCTACAACATATGACGATCTATTGAAGAAAGTACGGAAAGTGGTCAAGAGTTTTAAGCGGTCATCAACTAAAAATGACGTCTTCTTACCAAAATATGTGAAGTAACAAGGACCTAAAAAGAATTGGCATTGATATTAGACTGCCGTACTCGCTGGAATAAATAGCCTTTTGAATATGTTAGAACGATTCTACAATTGAATAAAACATTAATCGATATTGAATCTGAGATTAGATTCAGCGATAATGAGTGGTTCATAATTAAATTAAAGATATTTTATTGCTAACTGGCAGCCTTTTAAATTAGGAATTGAGGCACTTTATAAACGAGATCAACGCTTATAACTGCGGACACAACAGTTCGATCTATTTTGGATAAATTGCAACAACAAAACACGGTGTTGAGTAACCAGTTCACAGACTCTACATGAACGTAGGTATTCAAGAACGCCGAAGAAGCCAAAAATACAGATCGTGCTTATACATTCTTCATGCCAAGAAAAGTTGCAATACCCCAAGAAATAAGAAAATAAGAATCGTAGTTCAAGACGATGAAACATATGCAGATGACGTCTTCGACAATACACCTATAGCTGGAACATCTGCTACTGATACAGATCCTACTCTAACGTTAAAAGAACAACTAGAAAAACAGCTTCAACAAGAAAAAGAAATATTTAAGAAAAAGCCAGACAACAAGCAAAAGGACTTTGATATAAAAACAAGAAAAAGGAAGCCCTTGACGATATTCCAACCATGGATTAAGTTTTTTTCGAAGAACAGGAACATAATGTCAAACTATCAAGTATAGCCTGAAAAAACCTGAAGCTTGGGATCGAGACAAGATGGCAGGTACAGCTTGATTTTCAGCATTTTTGAAGAGGAACCCAGAACTTTCCATCCGATGTGGTCAAGCCACCAGCCTGTCAAGAGCTACCAGCTTCAACCGCACCAATGTTGATGCTTTTTTTGATAACTATGAAAAAGTCATGGAAAAAGATCACTTTCAGCCTCAAAAAATTTATATGGACGAGACTGGAATAAAACTTCTCTCCAGAAATCAAACCGGTGACAACCAGAAAGGGAACTCGTCAAGTTGGCATCGGGGGGAGCGAGGGGCACTAGTCACGGTAGCAACCGCTGCAAATGCGCTGGGAAACGCTATAGTACCATAGTAATTTTGTTCGAGATGGTGCACCTGGTTGTGTTGGGGCTGGAAACACTTCTGGTGGGATGGAAGAAGATCAGTATCTTGAATTTTTACGTCATTTCCAACATCATACACGAGCATCTCGTAGCAACAAAGTTTTGCTTCTTGTGGATAACCATGCATCCCATATTTCAATTAAGGCTCTAAAGACCATGGCATTGTAGTTCTTTCATTTCCACCACATTGTCCCCACAAATTACAGCTACTTTACCGGTCAGTGTATGGTCCATTAAAGAAGTTTGTGAATACAGCTTCTGATGCATGGATGGATTCAATCCCGGCCAGACAATGTGTATATGCCACATCCCATCAATTGTGGCGTCTACGTACAAGTGGGCATTTACTACGCGAAATATACAAGCTGGTTTCAGAGTTACGGGAATTTTTCCGTATAACCGGAACATATTTCACGACAGTGACTTTGGACCATCATTCGTAACTGATCGACCTTTATCTAATTCAGATGACGCGCGAGTATCTGAACTTATGCTACAACGATTTGAAGCTTCACGTCAACCAGAAGAGTCTGCCACGCTCACGCATCCAGGAAACATTCACCGCTTATCGGTGCATCGGAAATAGACCCGTCAGAAGCATTTACGTCAGAAGCTGGAAGTCGAGAAAATCAGAAATGGTATACAAAAAGAAGACGTATTTCTACCTATTTGAAACCTATTGACCTACTTGAAACAATGGCAGAGAAAAGAAAACTCTACTATCAATCCCTTGATAACACTAATGTAGGAAAATTCTTGGGTATATTAGTTGACAGTTAATTAACCTGGAAACCACAAGCAGAAGAAATTTGTAAAAAATTAAGTTCCACTGCGTATGTTCTCTACAATCTTTCCAAAAAAGTAAGCATTGATACACTATTAGTAGCTTATCACGGTTTGATGGTTTCCATTCTTAGGTTTGGTGTAATATTCTGGGGCAATTGCTCCGAAAGAGAGGCTATATTTAAAGCCCTCTTGTGTGTTCTTGGGTGCTTAAGGGCCATCTTTAGTCTTAAGGTCACAGACAGTTGCATCCCTATCTTCCAAGACATACAATATACTTACTTTTCCTAGCATTTATATTTTAGAAATAGCAATTTATGTTAAAACTAATATTCATTTATTTCCTACATTGAATGATACAAGGACACGAACCATTGCAATGAGATCAAAATATAAGAATTTATTGTGTACATTATTGGTATGGCACCTATTATATTCAACAAATTGCCGAATAGTATAAAGGATCAGCCCTTAAGGAAATTTAAACAACTCCTATGTTCGCTGTTATTAAAGAAGTGTTAACACTCTGTTACCGATTTCCTAAATGATGAATTGTAACACTCTCCTTATTTAAGATCTCAATTTTTATAATAAACTTTTTGTGACCTCATTCTTAAATTTATCTTAGTACCTAGTTTAAAATTAGCTGTAAGTTTCTCCTACAAATTTGTAAGCCAACAGGCAGAATGTACTGGGATTGAATATATTGTATACTAAGACCATACTTGTACCTGCATTCTATACAAATAAAGAAATTATTATTATTACAGAACCCATTTCTCCTCGTCATTGTACACCGAGTCCCACATCGTCGCAATCATTGCTTCCATGTCAACTAGCGTCTGATTCACTAGACTCGAAAACAGATGCTTCTGAAATACTACCTATCCCCCCTAAGCATGTGGGACCACCCAATTGCAGCAGTCATATTTCGATCCAAATAAATAAACTAAATTTCAAGTACTATTAATAGAGGCAATAAACTTATTACACAATAAACTCCAAAATGAACTAAGCAGGTAGCAAAAGATACTAGTGGAGAACGTGGAGTTACTACAACGGTTGTTTGTGCCATCATATTATGTGCCTCTTATGTTTATATTTAAGAGAAAGAGAATGTCAGCCTTTCAATAATACGATAGGTTGCCTTTTAAGTTTTTACAATCGAACAATAGGTGGCGTTAATGAGTTGTGGCACCACTGTATTTGTGAACATTGACGTTTGTTATTGCGAAGCCAGTGGCAATTTAGAAATTGAATGAATAAGTTGCTAATAGTGAACGTTTAAAAGAAGCAAGTTTGTGCAAAAATGGAAATCACCCGTGAAGGCTTACGTTGGATGATTTTTTATGATTTTAAAAAAGGCCTTACGCAACATCAATGCATAGAATCGCTTCGTGCAACTTTTGGTAATGAAGCACTATCGGAGAAGACTGTTTACAATTGGTTTGCAGAATTTCGTCATGGTCGTTCGTCCGTCAGTGATGAATGGCGAGAAGGTCGGCCAAAATCGGTTGTCATTCCGAAAAACATCGATGCTGTGCACAACACGATTAAAGAAGATCGGAATGTGACTTACAGACAGACAGAGGCGTCTCTTAGGATATCGCAGACTGCAATACAATCGATTTTGCATGAACATTTAGGTGTGAGAAAGTTATGTTCCAGATAATCCACCTGGAACATAAGCGAAAAATATGTTGAAAAAATTCGACCAAGGACGTTCAAAATCCGCATACAACATTGTTACAGGAAACGAAACTTGGATATATTCGTATGATCCTAAAAGCAAACGACAGTCTACTGTTTGGGTGTTTAACGATGAACCCATCCCACTAAAGTTGTTTGTTCACGAAGCACTTCCAAGAAACTTGTTTCTTCGGTTGTACTGGACTGGACACGTCGCAACCATTCCGTTAGAGGATCGAAGAACTGTTAATGTCGAATGGTATACAACAATTTGTTTGCCAACGGTCTTCGATGAAATAAGGAAAAAGAACAAAAAACGTCGCATCACGACAATGCCACCTCCCATAAAGCACGTCAAACAATTTAATATTTGAAGGAGAAAAACATCGAATTAATGTCTCATTGCCCGTATTCACCCGATTTATCGTCTAATGACTTTTTCTTGTTCCCCACTGTCAAACAAAAGACGCGCGGACAGCGATTTTCATCACCTCAAGAAGCAGTTAAAGACTTTCAAAACCATGTTTCTACGATATCAGTTTCAGAGTGGAAAAAATGTTTCCAGAATTGGTTTGAGCGTATGCAAAAATGTAGAGACCTTAAGGGCGAACATTTCGAAAAGCAATCGGCTTTACATGTTTTATCCTTACCACCACACGTCTCTCACAAAATGCGGTCACAAGATTTCAGTTTTTGGCTCATTAAAATCAGCTCACAATAGATCATTTGAATTCATGGTAAAAAATTCTGGCCGAAAGAATCACTCCATCTGTGAATTATTCACAAATGCTTATAACAAGCAGCTGGAAGCTATCCAATGGATCCAGATAGTTTAAAGATTGGAAAACATATCATCAAACCAATTCCAGCAGATCGCTTCTTCAACTACTGAACCTGAAGATGATATAAGGCTTGAAATGGAGACTCCACGTCGAGATAGTTCTCGTGTTCTCCACAATAGATTTGTCCAAAACCACACCAACAACGCCCTCTGCTTGTCTCAAAGACATTGTTAATTTGCCCACCATACCTAAGACTGTCTCAAAAAGGAAACATTCCCAAGTCCTTTCAAGCGCACCAATAAATCAACAGTTGGAAGACAAAGAAGAGCGAAAAATTATTAAAAAAATGAAGAATAAGAAAACTACACGATAAAAACAAAAAAGAATGCTAAAGATAATATAGTGATTAAAAGCAATAAAACATCAAAGAATTAAAGATTTAACCAAAGCATTCGAAGAAGAAACGAAAAGTTACAAAACTTATTATTGTTTGTTCTGCAATATGCATTTCCACCCATTGAAGACTGGATTATGTGTCTTATCTGTAATAATTGGGAAGATGTAAAACATGTAGGGGAGAGGGGGGCATAGCGGGGAATCGCTCATGCGGCTGGAATGAAACGTCGTGCAAAGTGTCAAATGGCTCACTTTGATTGGTCGTTGGTCGTCAGTCATCGCGTGACCTACATGAGAGATCCACGGCATTTCGACAGCCGTTTATGCTATATAAACAAAAGTCTAGTAATCAGTGTTTTCGTTAAAAAAACACGCGAAATTAAATAACATTTGTTTTTATAACCTGTTTATGTATTGTGGTAGGTAATATTTCGTTTTATAGCAGTGTCTTCTGGATTTTATAATTCAAAATACAAGATTGTTTGTAGAAAGGTAAGATGCCATCAGTTTGTGTTTTATTGTGAAAGTACCACTGGGGTATAGTGAGGTACATCAAAAGGGGCATAGTGGGGCATTGGTCCCACTTTGTCCCTTTTAAAGCAATTTGTAAAAAGGGGTTATTTACCGTCTATATTAAGGTTATTAGTTCGAACTCTATTTAAGTAATATATCTACGTTATAAAGTCTATTTAAAAAAATTTAATTGCTTCTATTTTATTTCTATTAATATATTTCTATTAATATATTTTTTCAGCCAATATGGTTTGCACATATAAAAGGACTACAGATCAGCATTCATGGTCTATGACAGAAATGAAAAGCTGTACACAGTGTTGTCGGGAGAAATGGGCTACAAGAAAGCAGCAACTTTACACAGCGTTCCACAGACTACTTTAGAACGATATGTTGCTAAATATCGGGCTAATCCGGACGATAGTATCTTCCACAAGAAATTGGACCATTTCAAAACCGTGTTTACATCTGATCAAGAGAAAGAACTAATTGAATACATAAAACTGATGGAAGCACGATTTCATGGACTGACATCACGTGACTTGCGAAAACTTGCATTTGAAGTGGCAGAAAAAAATGGAATCTCTCACAGATTTGATTCGCAGAGTGGTCTGGCTGGTATAGATTGGTTGAAAGGATTGCTTAAAAGACATCCAGTTATCAGTTATAGAAAGCCTGAACCAACATCAGCAGCCAGAGCTATGGGTTTCAATAGAGTATCCGTTGGGCGTTTTTTTCAACTTTTAGAAAGGATTTACGAGGAACAGAAGCTTACTCCACAACGGATTTATAATGTAGACGAGATAGGCGTTTCCACCGTCCCTAAAAGTCACTCTAAAATCCTGGCTTCTTGTGGTAAACGGCAGGTAGGAACATTGACCTCTGCAGAAAGAGGAAAATTAATGACAACAATTCTCTGCTTCAGCGCAGTCGGCAATTATATGCCACCAATGTTCATATTCCCCAGAAAACGTATGAAACCGGAATTGCTTGATGGGGCGCCATCTGGATCCTGGGGAGAATGTCACGAATCTGGCTGGATCCAGAGTCACTTATTTGTCCTTTGGGTAAAGAGATTCATTGAGTGGTCACATTCTACCAAGGATGATCCAGTACTTTTATTGTTGGATAGTCATGACACACACGTCAAATCACTCGAGGTGATTGATTTGGCTCGCGAAAATGGAGTAATTTTATTGTGCTTTCCACCTCATTGCACACATCGACTCCAGCCACTGGATGTTGGGTTCATGAAACCAATAAGTACATATTATGCCAACGAAGTAAAAAATTGGTTACGGTGCCATCCAGGACGCGTGGTGACACAATATCAGACCGCTGTACTGTTCGGAAAAGCTTTTGTATCTGCAGCAACTATGACGACTGCTATTAATGCATATAGAGCCACAGGTATTTGGCCTATGAATAAATATATATTCACTGATGCGGATTTTGCACCCGCGGAAACTACAGACAATCCTGAATCTGCTCAGGTACCCTTAGTCGATGAAGCCATTTCTGAGGGTGACAACACGCCACTTAGACAAGAATTTCTAGAAGTTGAGCCTAACGAAAAGACGCAAATTTTACAAGGAGTAAAATTAATACAAGCGTTAACTAAAAAGCGTTACGTTATCTGTCACATTGACATTTGTGCGACAGCTGACGCACATGCGTTCCCTAATTCTGTTGTAACAAGTAACACCAGATGGTTTCTCTGGGCTTATAAAAGCAAACGTCGTAATATTGTATGAAAAGTGTAGTCCGCGTTGAGGAAAGAAACTTAAGATCCCAGGTAACGGTGGTGCTGAGGGTTCTGGAAATATTCTCAGTGGTGGATGGCACCGAGGTTCAAAATGAGGCAAACGCGTCAAGAAAGATGAAAAAGCTCAGGAACATATTGTTACCAGATTAAGTGAGGGTGCAATGGCGCACATTCTTACTTGCCAATCTCTCCACATTTGTCACATTGTCTACGAGCAAAAATCGAGTGTTACTTTATGTTGCAACAGCGGTTTTACCAATTAAAATATGAAGAAGGTAGAGACTTGTCAATTTTCCTGGCCACAAAATTCAGGAAATTTGGTTCCATTAAAACAGGTGGGGGAAGAAGTTTCGGAAAAATTTGTCACCACCAAAGTACCTACTAATATCACTACCAGAAAAGTTCGGCCATTTTGTTTGGGCCTGGGAGTCTGTAGATGAATCAAAATAAAATTACGACGATTTAGTGGTGCGATTACTAGTGGAGGAAGAAAGAGTAAAGTCAAATGAAATACGAGGAATTATTGCAATGCATGCTAAAAAGAGTAATAGTAACGCATTTTCAAAAAGGGAAAATAACTCAAGAAAACACAATGAAAAAAAAAAGAAAAAGAAAATATTTTGTAGAAAAAAATACTCATTTACAAGGTGCAAGTCCTTTGTGGTTGGAAACCCCAAGAAAATTACTGGCAACATCTTGATTCGGTGCAGTATGTAAGCGGCGACCGATTACTACTGACTGAGCCTACTTGACCAATGAGGTCAAGAAAATACTTGGGCCATGTACCATCAATAAAACATGGAAAAAAAGCTTTGCGAGAGTTGGAGGAAGCTCTTACTATTAAAATAGATCCATGTGGTTTAACTATTGATACAGAATTTTCTTTTCTTGGTGCCAGTCCTGACGAAAGAAGGCATTGTTGAAATGAAATGTCCACCGTCAACCTTCGGAATGGAACCAGACGAAGCCATTAAACAAAAAAAAAAGTTAACTTTGGCAACACGATAAACATCAACTCACAAATGGTTTTATCAAGTTAAAGGTCCACTTCACGTAACTGGCCAAAAAGTTGGATATTTGAAATTTGGATGGGACCCGAAAAGATAAAATACGAGGTAATAGCCAGAGATGATCAATTTTGGAAAGACAACATGACGAGCAAATTATTTTCACTCTATATGAATTATTGTCTCCTTCCAGAACTGATTGACCCAAGAGTTAGTCGTAAAATGGAATTACGGGCACATTCATCACATATCGATGTTTCAAATGTGCTAAAAACGAAAAATTTCGTTTAAAATAAATAACTTTGAACAAACTCGGGCTACCTACCTCTCTTAGTTTCGGGGTTCCATGGGGTGTCTCCGGAGGCCATCATCAGCTCAGCCAAGACATCCAGCACGTAAGCACTCATGAATACCAAAAAAATGAGCCCAAACTCTAGATACATATCATTTCAGCCCTCAATGTTTATTTTTAGTAATAAACAAGTGTATTTTAGCTCTAAAGATTCTTTTTTTTTATTTTTGTAAATCGATACTAAAATGTCAAAATTAGGTAAATAGCAAAACTGAAACAAGTATCAAGACTACCAAGTGTCGTCTTATTTTCTGCCTTGCCTACAGCGTCACTGTGCTTGTTTTTCTTTTACTTCATCCTTCTTTTTGGCGGAAATCGCAACGTATGAATGTATAGGTGTCCTTAAAGTAGTAAACACCATCTCACTATTTCGTTAGGCGTTCACATATACCCCACTCTCCCCTACTATAAACATGTATTACATTATTTTATGTATCATCAATGGTTTTTGCAGTGTATACGTCAAATAACGACTTTTACAGGCAATTTTTTGACACATTGTTTCACATTATTGTGATTTTCGTAGGAATCTCTAACTTTTTCAAAATAAAATTCAGCCAAAGTTACTCACTGTTAACTTAGCTTTCAATTGGTGAAAGAGTTTTTTAAATCGGTTAAATGGTTTTAGAGTTTATCATATACATAAACATAGAAACAAACACACACATAGTTCATATGTACAAACAGGCTTCTTAATCTTAGTAAAAACAAAAATCCGCCTAATATGTCGGCTAAACGATTAAAAATTAAATTATGGTTTTCTTCCACTTCAATCCTTCTTGATTCCAAACGCGTTCTCTCCATCTCTTTCTCTCGTCACCACGAGACGTCACCACGTCTATCGCTTTCTTCCTCCAATCGTAATCTGCGAAGTTCTATGGCCGTGAATTCGCTCGTTGCTCCTTCGAGAGGACTTTGCGTTCTGTGAAGTCTTTGGAGCCTCCGACGATGAACATGCCACCTCATTCGTCTCCGCGGAAGTGCTCGAGACGTGGAAGCGACTGGCGACTGGAAGGTATCGGAGTCGATGGCGGTGTTTGCTCCGAAGATGGAGGGCAGGGTGGAAGCTCTCCAGAAGAGATTGTCGTAGGTGAAGGGACTGTTCGTAAACAACAAAATATACACTTTGTAAATAAAACATTGTAAAAATGCACATTTTGCCTTAAATAAAACTATATTAATAATGAGTGGTATAGCGTACAAATTGGTTGCATCAGAATATTTATTGTACAGAGAAAACTTTTTTACATTTTATGACATTGTTTATTCGTTGCTACGCAACGAATCACCGTTGACGACGGTGGCGCCGCCACAAATTTATTCCTCTTTTATTGCTCATTTTATATATTTTTAGATGATCCTTCGAAAAACAGTACTTATTTTCTGGATGATTGTTTTTAATAAACAAGTGTTATTAAAAAAAATACGTCTAAATATTCTTGCGCACAGAAACATAACTTCCCGTCTCAGTGGAGCGATTGTGACCGATCATGTGAAACAATGCACATTGAAATATGCATGACATGAAACGGAAGATAGGGCACTTCGCGGAATAAAAATGGTATAAGTGCCAAAAGTATTAAATATTAATTACTCGTTAACTATAATGTCAAATAAAAAATTAATCCACAAAGGCTTACATAGATAACCTGTGAAGTGAGATTACTGATCATTTTTTAGGTTTGTAATATGTGTCATTTTGAACCTAAAACAAAAAACGATAAAAATGAGAGGTAACTTGGTGATTTTGTTCTATCGAGAAAATTTCATTGTATTAATCTTATATAAATATTTTCTTATTTGGACTTTATATACTTAGAAAGATAAAATTCAAATCTAGGATTAGCTATTTCTATTTATACGCACTCTTAATAAGTGCTTTCTATAAGCAAAAATCAATAATTATCTCATCTGTGGCAGCATGCTCTATGACTATGGGTTTGGGGTCAGGTTACGCGTCCTGATAATTATTAAGATAGAATTATGTACTTGAGAATGAACATAGAATTATGTACCTGTCTCCAAGAACTATACACCCTTAATACTAATAAGCACCTACGAGGACACTCTTTAAAACTCAAGTAAAAAAAGTAAGAAAATGCCAAAATCCAAGTAAGAAAATACCTAGGAAGCACTTCTGCCTAACAGAGTGGAGACGGTCTGGAACAGACTTCCTGAAAGTGTTGTCATGGCGCCATCAGTGAATAGGGGATCGGACAAATTTTCAGAGAGTGTTTTAAATTAATCTTCATGGATATTTATTCCCATAAAAAATACTATTTTATTTATTTATAGCCTTTTAGGTACTCAAAATCATGTTTCAATATTGTTTGTTTGAAAATGCCGCCAAAACGCCACGATAGTTCACCTGAGAGCGCGTAACGTCATTTGTGGTCATATCATAACAAAACAGCTGCATTGGCATAAGACAATGATTACCCACAAATGACGTCACGCACTGTGATTGCTGTTTCAGTATTAGATTAAAAATATTGTAAATAATAAAATTTTATTTCTTAATTTAAAAATATTTAAATAAATTATATTAAATTATTATTCGATAAATAATCGTAAAAATTTTTGTACCATTAGGTAAGAAGAAATTATAGATTTTATTAGGGAAAGAATCGCGTAATTTGGTAATGGGGTTTCATAGAGACTGTCGTTGAAACTATTAAAAAATTTAAGTAACAAGTTTATTCAATTTTCGAATGCTATTCCCATTTCAAAAATCTGAAATATTCACAAGAAATTGCTGAAAAATCTCTAAAGTGTAAGTTAAAAACAAAAAATGGCCTGGAATTGTTCAATGTCCTTTACGAACTCTTACAGAAGACCACCATGAAATAACAGCACGTGTGCTGTTGTGTTTCGGTGAGTGAGTAAGGTTTGCCAGAGCCCATTTTCCTATCCCCCTACTATAATCCCTTATCCTTAATCATACTGCGGTCGGCAGCGTACTTGCAGCGGCTTTGGCGTTGCTTGTGTTATAAGCGACGGTAGCCACCTACCATCAAGTGGACCGTCAGCCTGGCTGCCAACCCTAACATAAAAAAAACTCAGTTTTTTGTATATTATCGTTTCTGGACATGCCAATTGTTGCAATTTTACTTTATTATTGTAGATAGTTAAATATCCGAGAACACAAGGAAGTTATCTATATGTTTTTTACGACAAGTTTCATACGTTTATTCAATGATAAATCATCGACGTAATATCCAACTAGACTTCTAGTACAGGGCGAACGCATTCAGACAACACATTAGAGAAATAGATATTATATAATTCCATGCCCGGTAATGTTCGGGCAGTAACGACCAATACAATTTCGTCGTGAACTTGATCGGACCAATTGGCGTTCAGTACCCCGCGCCCGCGCACCTCACTTAGTTGCCAGAACAATTTTCATTGTGAATAAATAGGTATGAGCGGTCTACTTGGATATTACGTCGATGATCGAAAAAGATGAAAACAGAATACTTAATATGGAGTACATTTTAATTTTATTGTGTCACTTAGTTAGCTGTTAAATGGTAGAAACTTTTCGGTAAATATGTTACTAATTATTCTTTTTACTGTCTTACAATATCAATAATTCAGATAATTTTTGAAATATTTTCATACTAGATTTTCTCGAAAATTGTTAATTTTTAACCCATATATGACGGGTTAAATTAAATTGCTTTAATAAAGTCACAATTTCGTCGCCCGACAAGGAGTAATGTGCAATTTCCGGGTCACTTTACATATTGTTACGACTAACAATGGAACATTCTGGAAAAAGCACTCGCGCCGATCGAAAATTTCGAAGGTTCCCCTCTTTCGATAGTAGTCACGCCACTTCCCGGTTAATTTCAAAGGAAATTGGTCCCTATGTTCACAACATAAAATTCACATTCTACAGAGGATTCTCGAACTTTCAATGGACAATCACGGAGTAGAAAAACAATTCCGTGTTCACAATACTTGTTTATTTCTAGTGAATTCGAAATAGATCGAGACGTTTGGCGGCAAATATAAATAGAAGAGTGGCGGGCGGCAGAGACAGTCATGCGATAGCAGCGATTCGAAAGCGACTTTTCGGAGCTTTGTGAAGTTACCTGCGACAGTGGACCGGCGACTCATTAAGGGAATCATTGACGACTTTTGGCAAGTTTAACAGTTTTATCGGATAAGTTTAGCTCTTTCGGAAGCCATCTTGGTTTTTAAAAATAAATAGTTCATTTTCGCCCTTACACGGCAGTTTGACTCACCCCGCACGTAACAATATAATATCTTTCACGCAAAAACAGCTGAAGAGATTTGGATGTAATTTGGTTTCCGATGGATGTCTAAAATATAAAAAATGGGCGCCACCTTTCGTCTCAGTGAAAAAAATGTCAGATATATCTTTCGTTTTTCAACGCGGACAAAGTCTAGCTAGTTTATAATATACTAGCGACACGCCCCTGACTTCGCCCATGGTGCAATTTTTATATATAAGAACATTCCCCGTTTATCCCTCTTTCCATTTGTGAAAACCGAATTAAAATCGGTCTACCCGTTCACGCGTGATGCCGTGACCAAGGGAAATGGGAATTAATTTTTATATATATAGATAGATTAAAAAATTAAATGTCACAATCAAACAACAAATCTCACATCACAAGGGAGCTCCTTGATGTAGACTTCAATTGCAAGGTAGTCAGTGCTTTGCTGCTTGGAACGCCACTGTTACCACTGTATCGGCAGCTCAATATTAGAGCTATTGTTTTTCCAATCAGCCCAAACCTGAAATATATTAAATTTAACATTTACAGAATGAGAAATGATAAAAGTTTCCGCCTTTAATTAATTATTAATTTACACCTCATTATAATTAAAAAAATACATTGGTTTAGTTACTCCCCACCAATGTTATTAAGTAAATAAATTAATTCAAGCAAAAGGCGATCCGACCTGATGCGTCCTTGAAGCTATATTGCCACGACTGAAACATAAATTAGTAGTGGCTGGGCACACTACGTTTTGCAGTCATTTGGGCAGCCCGTCTGGCAATACAGCCCTCTTACAGAAGACCACTGTGAAATAACTGCATGTGTGCTGTTGTGATTCGGTGCCGTAGTCCACTTCCCTATCCTTTCCTAATCTCATATCCTTAATCCTACTACAGTTGATTAGCCAACTGCTACCTACCATCAAGTGCACCGTCGGCCTGTCTGATAAGCATATATTTAATATTTTTAATAAGAAAATTAAAGTATTTGCAAAAAAAAAAGCAATTTTTCAAATTTAAGTTTTTGTTCTTTTAAATACATATTTTTTGGTGCTTTTAGCAGACGCTAAAATTTTTTGGTTATTTTTAAAAGTTTTCACGGAGCACGGAATACATCTTGCAATGTTTTTGTTTTAAGGATCTTATCCATTCTTTTTTTTTTTTAATTATAGATGGGTTTGCTCTTGACCAGCATCTATCCATGTAGGAAGGATGAGGCCGAAGATGGAGCGAGCTCACCCAGAAGATGCCTATTCACTCGAACCTTGAAAAGATTTGGGTTATATGAGCTCGGAAATACAGACGCCGGCAGGGAGTTCCAATCCTTAGCAGTTTAAAGTGCTTGGTCACAAAAGATGTTTTAAAGCGCTTGGTCCGAATTAGAGGGATATCGACAAGGTGAGGATGGTAACCAGCCGTACGTCTGCATGTCCGATAGAAGAAAGGGAAAGACGATATGATCCCATGCAGCTCTCGAGCATACTCTCCGAAGTACATCTTATAGAATACACACAGACAGGCAACTTTGCGTCTATGTGCCAGGCTCTGCAGCTTAGTTCTTATTAGTTCATATTATTTTTCCCATTCGTATATTTTTGTTTGATCGTTTCAATCAATAAATTAATAATCAATAATCATTTTAATCATGTGTACACTGTTCTGAAATTAAGGAAGTTCTGATGTTCTGAAGACATTCAGAAATTCTGATTTGCGCATCACAGTAAAGATTCGAAATAAAGTATTTTCGCATAATTAATTTTTATGCAAAAGTTTAAAGTATATTTATCATAAAATAGGATTGTAAAGTATGGTTGGCAACCCTACTCTGGATGTCTCTTACTTGAGGTTTTCGCTACGAATAAATAATAATCAGAAATTCATAACTCAGAACAAATTCTACACAAAAAGTGGCCCTACGTGAAAACACGACGTATATTCAAAATACTATTAATACCTCCGGCCATTATAAGAGTGCTGTTCTGACAGGTGTCAATTCCATACATTTTCTGTATCGTTTATTCGGAAATGAACTTTATGCAATGGACATAAAGAAATGTCAAAAACGCATTCATAGAATGACGGTACTATAGTGGTACAACAGCTTGGACGATGTTATAGTATAAGTGAAAAAGTCTAAGTCAACAATAGAACAATATCTTTTGTATTTATCATAATTGTATTTTGTTTTTAAATTTTTAAACATTTTTAAACAAAATTATAAAAAGAATAATACATAAACTTAACCATTTTTAATGTTTTTTGTTTTATAAGCTACTAATTTGTTTTTTTTTTATTTAATAAATATTTTCTTAATGAGACGTGAGAGAATTTTTTCCGTACTCTGTACCCCTAAAGATATAACAAATTACATATAACAAAAGTATATATATTTGCATAAATTTTAATATACATTTTATCAAGAAGAAAAATAACCTACTGAATAAAGTCAAAACTCAAAAATGGACTGACTTCATTTTGCATAATATTGACCATCCCGATTTAATAGCGTATTTGAACAAATTATAATGATAATTTAGTAACTACTTACGAGTGAAAAATGATCCTTGAACAATTAAATCTTGATATGTAGCTGTGTATACGTACACAGCCAAGTCCAGGATATATGCGGTGAATGTCCCGTAATAAGCGGCGGAATCTGGCTGCATCGCTAGGGAGGCTGCGCAGGACGTTCCGCTGGTACATATACTCTCCCATATACCATCTTAAACACGCACGACAATGGCGTTTCAGTTCGAGCCATTGTCTTTCAATAGTATTTATATGAATTTTACATCGGACGTTATTTGTGCTGCGGACCTCATCACGCAGAGTTTGGTCTACTGGGATGGAGACCGTTCGCTTCCGATACGTAGCGCCAACTAAAAAAACGAAAATAAAAAAGTCATGGAAAATTTTTTTTTTCTTTTTCACCGGTTTCCACCATAGTCTCCCAACGAAAAAAAACCTAGGTATATAGATTGATTACTCAAATAACTTGTAATGTAGTCCCATGATTGACAAATAATTTATTAACTCTGTTTTATCGTTTATGTTTCTAGCAAATTCAAATAAAGAACGAAGATTTTTACATACCTTTCCATGAAATCTAACAAGACAATGCCCCTGGGTAGCCCTTGCTTTAGGTTCCATCCTAAAAAATTACAATAACAATTTATTATAAGTATAAACTAATGACTAATAATAAAGAGAAAGCTATTAAATACAATATTTTACTTACGTTTTAACGTAAAACATTTCAATAATTAGTAAAACAATGCCAAAAATATAAATAACTTCAGTTTTTATTTAAAAGTTTCTGGCTGATCTAAATTGACATTTCGAGTGACAGCCGTTTGACGTTTTTGTTTACCATAAACAATTTTTTTTTGCTATTAAGATTGTAGAATGATCGATAGACAATCTTACGTTATCTATCAAATACGTTGGCCTCAGATCGCAGTGTTCCCAGTACTGGTATGTAATTATTAGTGATACCTGTGAAACTGCGATAGCGATGTTTATCTCATAATTAAGAGAGTTTGTTTTATCGAAGTCAATAAAACAACTTTTAATATGGTACGTTGTTGTCGGTTGTACAAATCGGCTAGAACGAAAAAATTAAAACACAATAACATTGTGGCAATGCTCTGTACTATAAGCAGTTATATAATCCATTTTTTAAGAGTGAACGAAAAGGTGAACAAATATGGCGTCGCCAGTGTCACTGCCCTGTTTTACAGATGGATTTGTACAATAGTCATATCAAATAGAGTCGACTCAGTGAGTAACTCATTTAGAACTTGTGTGTAATGAAATGAATTTACTGTTTTTTTTTACTTGTTATTTAACCCAATAAAACAATAAAACTAGCAAGAGAACAGAAGCTAGACTTAGCGATGATCGCGCTATCGTATTTAACTCAGAAGAAGTGGGGGGGGAGGGGGGGCTGATATTGGCTTGGGCTGCAGACCTATACAGCCTACTATTAAATTAATTAAATAAGCTACCGTACTTGAATTTAAATTTAAATATCTTTTTATGTCTTAAAAAACACATAAGGCAAATAAATTTAAATATTATAACATAACAAATTCTATCTATGAACTTCTTTTGCGTTTGGCTGTATGGCTCATTTTCTTTGCCTTAATATAGATACATTTATGAGTAGATACGTTAATGCACTTGTGCACAAAATTCGATTTTGTGCAGCCTATATCCTGCACAAATAAGCAGTCTCAGAGCATGAGAAGTGAAAATAAAATTTTATGATATTTTATGATATTTCTATCTTCATTTTATACATGTGAACACAAAATCTATATCTATAATAATATGTAGGTACTAATATTATAAAGAGAAAAGATTTGTATGTATGTTATGTATGTTTGCAATGAATAAACTCAAAAACTACTTCACCGATTCTTTCACCTATAGAAAGCTACATTATTCCTCATATATTACTCCTCTTACATAACATATTCGTGTGTTTACTGTACGTGCCATTAAACTTTGGAATGCACTGCCGTTGATATTTAGACAATCAAAATCGCTGGACACATATTCAAAAAAACACTCAAGACACATTTTCTGTCAAACTGAAGACGACTTTATTTGTTTAATTTTTATATTTAGGTTTATCTTCTAATATTTATATTTATTAATCTATCTTATTAATCTGTGTTATTAATATTTGTTTATATTCAAATTATGTACTAGTATTTACTTATTAGAATGTAAGTTTATGATGACTTTATGATTGTTACCACCCACATTTTATTTTTCATATTTAATTTTCCTCACCCTAAGGTTGCCTGGAAGAAATCGCTATAAAGCGATAAGGCCGCCTTTTGTACTATTACTTGTTTTTTCTTTCTTTTTTTATTATTATTATTATTTTTTGTTTATAGTACAAATAAAGAGTTTTATTATTTTTATTATTATACTCTTACATACATAGCTACATTACTCCTCATAAACAGACATAAGAGCAATCCTAAAAAGCTCTGGAAAACTATCCGTGACATTACTCATTCCCAGCCTTTACGTACAGTTCCTTCCGAACTGATGAACATAAAAGGCAATAGAACACAATCTCTGGATTTCTGCAACACATACTTCTCAACAACAGGTCAAAATTTAGCAAATGGAATACTTAACAAATTCCAAACAACAGAGGAAGGGTTAGCGTCTAACATAAAACTTGATAAATCTCCTTCTCAGTCCCTTTTTCTCGAACCAACCACTGAATATGAAATAAACTTAATCATTCTGCAGCTCAAACCAGATAGTGCTCCTGGCATTGACGGTATTAGTAACCTCACCATAAAACAAATCAGAGGCTCCCTATTAAAACCCCTCACTTACATATGCAACCTTTCAATGAGTGAAGCCAAATTCCCTGACCTCTGGAAGGTCTCTGTCGTGACACCAATTTATAAAAGCGGTGACAGGGGAAACCCGAGTAATTTTAGACCAATTTCTTTACTAAACTCATTCTCCAAAATCTTGGAAAAAGTTGTTAATAAACGGCTGACATGTTTTTTGGAAAGTAACAGCTTGCTAACGTCTAACCAATTCGGATTCAGACGAAATCGATCAACAGAACAAGCGGTGACGATTTTATCGAATTTCGTCTATGATCACGTCGATAGAGGAGAAGCTTGCTTGGGTGTCTTTCTGGATCTCGCAAAGGCGTTTGACACAGTCTCAATCCCTATGCTCATCAGCAAACTGGATTTACTTGGAATTAAGGGTCCCAATTTGGAATGGTTTAAAAGCTATTTATCGGGAAGATCACAGAGACTTAAAATCAATGACAATTTGAGTAATAAAAACATAGTTTCATTTGGCGTCCCTAAGGAAGTATTCTTGGTCCCACTCTCTTTCTGGCGTATATCAATGATATTGTGCAGGTTCCACTGAAAAACGTATCTGTTATTTGCTACGCTGACGATACGGCATTAATGTTTCATGGCCCGACGTGGGATGATGTGTACCGGGACTGTGCGCAGGGGATGTCTACTGTAGCGAGGTGGCTTGAAAATAATCTGCTAACCCTTAGTGCAAGCAAAACAAAATACATTTGTTTTCACAATACCGCCGCCTCTGCCCCTAAATCAATTCCAATGACTATCACTGTCTGCACTTGTGGTGCACGCTCTTCTCAAGATATTCTTGGTTGTAAATGCAATATCATAGAAAGGACTAATACCATTAAATATTTGGGTGTTCATGTGGATGAAAAATTTACATTCAAAGACCACATCGTTGCTACTGCAAACCGTGTACGCAAGCTTATTCACCCAATGAAGTCACTTAGAGAAGTAGTGGACAGGCCCCTTCTACTCTCAATCTACACTTCCATTTGTCAATCACTCCTAACTTATTGCATCTCTGTGTGGGGCGGTTGCGACAAAACTAAACTGATTACCCTTGAGCGAGCCCAACGCTCTATTCTGAAAGTTATGCTCGCTAAGCCTTTCCGGTTCCCAACTTCTCAATTATATAAGGAAAGTCAAGTAATGAATGTTCGCGGGCTCTTTATCCACAAAGTCGTAACAGCCTTCCACAGGCGCACTCTGTGCTCCCCATTGTATCTGGAATGTTTACATCGTCGCATCTTCAAAGTACCTCTGCCTACTGTCAAAACATACTTTGGACGACGTTCAAACGACTTTTTGCATGCACTTCTGTACAACAACGTGGTTAGAGAGTACGACATTAGGGATAGAACCACAAGGGATACTAAGATAATAGTCCTAAAATGGTTGCAGGGATTAGATTATACTAGGACGGAGCTATTGCTTATACGAACTTTGGAACGCGCACACGAGCGAGCACGCTCACACATAGGGATACACATGTACATACATATGACGCACTGAGGGGGCGCTTAAATTAAAACGCGCAGCAAATTATGACAAATGCCCCCTATCATACATAAAACGCTACACAAGGAGCGAGGCTGTCGCCGAGTAGAGTCAAATTTACAGTAAAGGTGAGACGGCGGGAGGAACAAAAATGTTCTTTCCCGACGCTGAAGCGGCATACAGACAAATTAGGAAAATTAAACTGACACCACAGCTTGTGCAGGTGCTGACGGGACACGGAGGTTTCTCGCAGTACCTGCACAGGTTTAAAATAAAATCCAGCCCGGATTGCGTGTGTGCGCCGGGGGTGCTGGAGACAGTGGAGCACCTACTGCTCGAGTGCCCCAGGTTTGCACTCGCAAGACTCGGGTTGGAACTTGAAAAAGGTAAAAAATTAGAGAAAACCTTATTAAAAGAATTAATAACAGACAAAGACAATGGAAAATTTATAGAATTTTGCAAAAAGGTTGTAGAAATTGCGGCAAAGGCAAACACGACAGCCTGAGGCGACCTTAGGGAGGCCAGCGTAATAACATACAGAGAAGAGAAGAGACGAGGGGAGAGGAAAGAGCCCTCTCACCCAACTAAATAATTATATCTGGATATAAAGAATAAGACACAATAAAGTCTCCGATTATGCCGGAGGATGACTTGATCCCCCCCAAACCCCCAAAACATATGACGCACTATCAGACACACAGTCCGCACTTTCTACATAACCTATATATTCAAACTTTGGCTTTAAATTTGTGTATATGTGTATATGGATATTCGCTGGATTTTCTTTTTTGCTGATTGATCTCCTACATCACAAGCTTGGCTTAGTGTAGGGGTCAAAATTCAAGTTACCAATTGTAAACTAGTGTATCAAGCTAATAAATCATTATTATTATTATTATCTACGAGTAATATTTTATAAAGAGATGCGGACGAAGTCGCGTGCAACTGCTAGCATATAGGTATATACAAAAACATTCTGAAGTAAAAAAAAAAACTATTCAATATTACATTTTTAAATTTTACTTCTCAGCTGCAAATCTTGTCTCCGCTTGTACAGCGGCGCCAGACATAGCTGGTTGGTTCACAGCATTCAAAACGTAGACCATGGACCATGTTTTTATTTTTATGAATGTTACTTTTGAGGTTCCATATATGTAGATGGTTCCCTCAAGCAACTCAATAAATTCAATAATCGAATCATTTGTCCAGTCCATTTCAATTCAAAGTAAAAAGTAGTTTAAACAACCGACTATAATTCGACAATACATTTTTACATTGAACACTTTTATATGGGCTCCAAAAATCGACACCGCGTGGAAAAGTACAAATGTTTGAGTAAACATTTTCACAAATAGCAAATACTTGTGTCAGACATGTGTGCAAACATGTGTACAAATATTTTTGCTATGTCTGGCGCCGGCTTTAATACACATGTCACAAATTTTAAAACATTCTTAATAGGGTATTACACCCATTTTTAAAGTGTCTCAATTAGATTCTCTAGTGCTAATGAACCACTAAAAAAGAACACCAAATTTTTATTCAATCGATAAGTTTAATAAAAATACATTTAAAATTTACATTTTCAAATTTCGCGCGTAATTTGACGAAAACGCTGGAAACTATTTTGTTCTGTGGTCATGACGTCAGTTGGCTGTGTAAACAAATGCGCCGGTAATTGACATGACACTGACTGACACTTTTTTGTTTACACAACCGTATGACGTAAACATGGCGGCTACTATTTCATTGTGTTTAAGAACAGACTAAAAATTCTGAAAACTTTGAATTTAGTTTTAAAATTTATTTTGTTATTTTACGAACTAAAACTAACATTTTCCGACTGCTTTTTGCCTAAGCTATCTCAATAATATACTTTTAGATTTTTTTTTCATATGGACTAAAATACCCTATTCGATATTTTACCAAAGAGACCAAAGACAATTTAGGAAATAAAATTTGCCTCTTCAAGAATATGGAATACTTACTGGCTGATACATATATCTACAAATTGTGCACAGAGCTCTTATTAATATATAGTGTTCTGTGCAACAAAGGAAAAATCTCTTTTATTGTTTGAATTTTATTCTGTGTCTATGGTTTGAATTGAATCCGTCCTAAAACGTAGTGATTATATTATACTCTTTGATCCGTCCCGTTTCTTATCGTCACGTCAGTTTGCTTTTTCTCAAAAGTGTTTTATGGTTTATGCTTATTCAAGGTGATTGTTAGGTATCTATTTATTTACCTACTTAAGTCGCTGAAGAGGTGATTTGTTTTTGCACAAACTGTTTGTGTTTATTAGAGCTTTTGGTTGATTATACTCGCCACGTAGGTACTTAAGGTTCATCTGGTCATCAACTATCCAGCAAATCCGTAAGTGAGTTTTCGACTTTGATTTTCTTTCTGGTCATTTAACACTTTACTTGGAATAATAAACCATTTTACTTTAATTAAATTGATTTCGCCATTTTTCTTCGCACGTGTAAGTACCTAAAAAAGCTGTTTAGTGGGTAAAATATTTATTGGATTTACACGATCTCTTGTCTACAGAACCAAAAATGGTTCTTATTGCTACTGAGAATCAAACTAAAACCAACCATAAAGCCAACAGGTTGACTGCCTACTTGATGGGTAGATGGCTACCATCGCCTCTAACACAAGCTACGCCATAATATGTGCTGCATGCGCGTTGTAAACAATTGTAGGATAAGGGATAGCGAAATGGGCTCTAGTGTCCTTTACTCATCAAGATTCAACAGCACACATGTATTATTTCACAGTGGTCTTCTATAAGGGGGTTGATACTGCCATCAGGCGGGCACAGACAGGCCCGCCTGATGGTGTGCTGCAAGTGAGCTGGTGGCTACATAGGATTAATTATAAGGGATTGGGTATGGGTTAGGGAAATGGGCTCTAGCATCACTGAAACGCAACAGCACACATGCTGTTACTTCACGGTGGACTTCTATAAAAGGATGGTTACGGATGCCAGACGGGCTGCCCAAATTATTTCAAAATGTGGTTTCAGAATGATTCCAAAGTTGGTCCTACTAAGAAAACAAACCCGGGATCCCTCAGACAGAGTGTTAAAGCTAGCACATTAACCTTTTGAACGCTACCGTCCTTTATAGTTGACATGCCTGTATTCCAATGATTCAATGCTTGACAGTAAATACAGTCCACTATAATGCGAAAAAGGAGGAAATTAATATAGTAATTAATTCTGTGAGTTTTATTTAAATCTTTAAAAGAATTTTATATTAAAAGAAGTCCTCGATAAAAGGGTGGTCCTCCAAACTCCCCAAAACCGAATCTCAACGAAAACATTGTTCGGAACACAAGAAAGATAAAGCAGATCAATTATTTCGGACAAAGCACGGACCATCAAAAAATCAATACTTATAACAGAGAAGGAAGGATAGGACATTGTTGAGGATTACAGGACAGAGAGGAGAGAAGATAACAACTAAAAAATATGTACTTAATAATAAATATAATTGCTTTCCTATATGTAATTAATTTTCCTATGAAATTACAGAAAGATGGATCCCAAACCTAATGAAATGATATCGTGTCCGTACAACAAATCTCATCGCGTTGAACGATACCGTATGCAGTTCCACGTGGAGAAATGTCGCAAGCAACATATGGGTTCCCATCAAAAAGCTATATGCCCCTTTGATAGTACACACATTGTGGACAGTTGCGAGCTTGATGTGAGTATTTTTATTCTTTATTTCAACTGTCTAGGCTTAGTAATTTTACTGCCGCACTCATGGCTCTTTAGTAAAGATTTAAAAATGTTTACTCTCGGAGATAGTTTTGCTTCATTGGTGGTCTTTAATGACAGCCCAACCCTTACTTAAGCTTCTTTTAAGCAAATAAATGAATTATTATTATTATTATTATTAAATGGAGCATTTGAAATTTCGAAAGCGAGCTAATTTTATTAACAACTAGTTGTTGCACGCAACTTCATCCGTGTTTAGGGTTGCCAGGCCTCAAAATCTAAAATCCAGACACAGACTCATATTTAGCCGGACATTTTGCCATAAAAGCCTGACGCACTGGTTTTTAAAAGAAACAGTTCTTTTTATTTCTGTATTTATTACTTGTAAGACTTGCTCTACTCTTTATTATGAATCACATATTGTTTCCTTAAAGTAATTTTTAAGATCGCGAATTATGCGTGTCCGCGTGATTCTGGCCGCTGCGGGGTTCACCAAAAGCCTGACGGGTTGGACTTTTTTTTTTTTTTTTTTTTTATTATAGATGGGTTTGCTCTTGACCAGCATCTATCTATGTAGGAAGGATGAGGCCGAAGATGGAGCGAGCTCACTCAGAAGATGCCTATTCACTTATATATTTGGATATATTATTATTATTACTTATTTACTTGTATATATTTGGACATTGTATAAAGCCGGACATATCCGGCTAAAGCCGGACACCTGGCAACCCTATCAGTGTTCCTTTATAAAATATTATGTTACTCGCTGATAATGTAGCTTTCTATAGGTGAAAGAATTTTTAAAATCGGTCCACTAGTCTTTGAGTTTATTCATTACAAACATACATTTGTATGGAGGAGGGGGGAAGGGGGAGATGGGGGTGAGCCTATGTTACTCACTTGATAATGTAGTTTTCTATAGGTGAAAGAATTTTTAAAATCGGTCCAGTAGTCTTTGAGTTTATTCATTACAAACATACATTTGTATGGAGAGGGGGTATAGGGGGAGATGAGGGGAGGGTGAGTAGCCTATGTTACTCGCCGATAATGTAGCTTTCTATGGGTGAAAGAATTTTTAAAATCGGTCCACTATTCATTACAAACATACATTTGTATGGAGAGGGGGTATAGGGGGAGATGAGGGGAGGGTGAGTAGCCTATGTTACTCGCTGATAATGTAGCTTTCTATGGGTGAAAGAATTTTTAAAATCGGTCCACTATTCATTACAAACATACATTTGTATGGAGAGGGGGTATAGGGGGAGATGAGGGGAGGGTGAGTAGCCTATGTTACTCGCTGATAATGTAGCTTTCTATGGGTGAAAGAATTTTTAAAATCGGTCCACTATTCATTACAAACATACATTTGTATGGAGAGGGGGTATAGGGGGAGATGAGGGGAGGGTGAGTAGCCTATGTTACTCGCTGATAATGTAGCTTTCTATGGGTGAAAGAATTTTTAAAATCGGTCCACTAGTCTTTGCGTTTATTCATTACAAACATACATTTGTATGGAGAGGGGGTATAGGGGGAGATGAGGGGAGGGTGAGTAGCCTATGTTACTCGCTGATAATGTAGCTTTCTATGGGTGAAAGAATTTTTAAAATCGGTCCACTATTCATTACAAACATACATTTGTATGGAGAGGGGGTATAGGGGGAGATGAGGGGAGGGTGAGTAGCCTATGTTACTCGCTGATAATGTAGCTTTCTATGGGTGAAAGAATTTTTAAAATCGGTCCACTATTCATTACAAACATACATTTGTATGGAGAGGGGGTATAGGGGGAGATGAGGGGAGGGTGAGTAGCCTATGTTACTCGCTGATAATGTAGCTTTCTATGGGTGAAAGAATTTTTAAAATCGGTCCACTAGTCTTTGCGTTTATTCATTACAAACATACATTTGTATGGAGAGGGGGTATAGGGGGAGATGAGGGGAGGGTGAGTAGCCTATGTTACTCGCTGATAATGTAGCTTTCTATGGGTGAAAGAATTTTTAAAATCGGTCCACTATTCATTACAAACATACATTTGTATGGAGAGGGGGTATAGGGGGAGATGAGGGGAGGGTGAGTAGCCTATGTTACTCGCTGATAATGTAGCTTTCTATGGGTGAAAGAATTTTTAAAATCGGTCCACTAGTCTTTGAGTTTATTCATTACAAACATACATTTGTATGGAGAGGGGGTATAGGGGGAGATGAGGGGAGGGTGAGTAGCCTATGTTACTCGCTGATAATGTAGCTTTCTATGGGTGAAAGAATTTTTAAAATCGGTCCACTAGTCTTTGAGTTTATTCATTACAAACATACATTTGTATGGAGAGGGGGTATAGGGGGAGATGAGGGGAGGGTGAGTAGCCTATGTTACTCACTGATAATGTAGCTTTCTATAGGTGAAAGAATTTTTAAAATCGATCCAGTTGTTTTTGAGTTTATTCATCACAAACATACAAAAATTAGTATACAGATAATCTAATGTTACTAAAACATAGCTAAAATGGTAACATAGCTAAAATTATTTCAAAAAACAATTTAAATTTAAAAACTAAAATCTTGACAAGGTGATAAGAATAAATAACTAAAATCGATACACAGTCCTATGCTTACTTAATAAGCCGCAGCTAATTAAGGTTAAGGTTGTATACATTTCATATACATATAATCTATACATAAGATATAGATTAAGATTGAAACGTTGAGTGGTCCGGTTCCAGTATCACGTGCTGCACTGCAATAAGAGGGCCATGTTCGATCAGATCAAGTACAGGGTGGAAGATGATATGCCTTCGTCGCGCGATGTCCAGCCGAACCAGGTTACGTCCTCCAATTTGCAAGGCGAGGAGAACTGGGATGAGGTGAGGTGCACTAGTTTTTGTCCGTGACGTTAAAACGTTTGTTCAATTTTTATCTGCATTTAAAATTTGTAGCGTTGGTGGTGATGGTGTATGTACCATTGATTTTATGCATATATAAGCAATAAAGTAAACAATATTCTGCATAATTATAGCGCGTAATGTACGCAGCGTGCGTAGGCTTCATTGAACAACTACTTAAACTTATTATTTGCTAGCTGTCCCAGCATGGAATTCAGAATGTTTCTCGGTATCGTTTTATATCTTAAGTTCGGCAGACAGGTTGACGGACCACTTGATGGTAGGTGGCTACCGTCGCCTATAACACAAGCAACGCCAAAGCTGCTGCAAGTGCGCTGCCGACTGCAGTAGGATTAAGGATAAGGGATTAGGAGGGGATATGGAAATGGGCTCTGACATCCCTGACTCACTCACCGAAACACAACAACACACGTGGTCTTCTGTAAGGGGGTGGTTACTTACTTCTGCCGCCAGATGGGCTGCCCAAATGGCTGCAAAACGCAGTATGCACTGCCACTACTTTCCAGATCCAGACCAGAGACAAATTTGAAAAGTTTTTAAAAGTCAGCCGGGAATCGAACCCGGGAACCCAAGAACAGAACGTTAAGGCAAGCAATCATCCAACGGGATCATCAAAACGTCAATGGCTTCACGGCGCGGACGCACTTTACATATATCGTATTATCTCTTTAACCATACGTCCAAAATATAATGCAGTAAAAAACACAAGTCACTTGTATTAATTTCTTATGACGATAAACTTGCTGATTTTGAAAAGGATTCATAATTGTTGATAATATGGCCAATAAACATCGCCTAACGATTTTATTTTATTGTTTTAACACAAAAAGAAAATAATAGTAATAGTAGAATGTTTTTTTTTTTTTTATGTTATGTCGACAGACAGGCTGACGGTCCACTTAATGGTAGGTGGCTACCGTCGCCTATAACACAAGCAACGCTACAGGTGCTGCAAGTGCGCTGCCGACTACAACAGGATTAAGGATAAGGGATTAGGAGGGGATAAGGAAATGGGCTCTGGCATCCCTTACTCATTCACCGAAACACAACAGCACGTATATGCTGTTATTTCACGGTGGTCTTCTGTAAGGGGGCTGCCCAAATGACTGCGAAACGCAGTGTGCCCTACCACTACTTAGGTTCCGGTAGGTTTTCTCGGCCGGTATCCATAGGAGTTGTCCGGGATTTCCAACAGACTTGGGCCATCATCCCGGAAACCTACAACTCATATAGAAAATATGTAGTTTTTGTGACTTAAACATAACTTCTTTGTAGGTATCATCAAGTTCTACAACTTTTTCTATAGAAATCAATCATTATCTCTTACCGTTTTTTCGTCGACTTACTTTGCAAATTCGGTTACCACGAAAAAGCCTCTTCATTTCACGGGATAAGATTTAACCTATGTCCACCCTGAAATTCTGTTCTAATTATTGCTGAAGGAATATTTTAAATCGGATGAGACGTTTCGAAGATTACCTACTACGTACAAACTAACAAACATACAAATTGTCTCTTTATAATACAAGCATTGGCCGATAGAGATGAACGTCGCAAATGCTTTTGCCACGCGAAGCGAGGCGGGTCCACCCCCACTCCGCGTGGCGAGTTGCGGGAGGGGCGGGGGTGTTTAGGTAGGGGTATTCAGAGTCACACCTCGGACAACGCAAATAGTCATATTGTTTTTGTTTAACAGGAATTCGTGAATAACTTCAAACCAGATCTGGCGAAGAAAGGCGCGCACATTATTACAAAAATCAAGGGTGCCACTCCATCCGAACGGAGAAAAGCCAGGATGGAGGCGGTCAGGAACTACCGTCCGTTGCCGGAGGATAGTAATAAAAAAGAATAGTAGTTTTTTTTTTTCAATTTGCTCTATGGTTACATTAGTAAAAAAATTCTTTAAAATAAAAAAAAATCGTTAGTTCTGGTGAAGTGATGACAGTAAGGGATGTCACTGTAACAATTTAATTAGTTGATAATGGCAACACTGAACAATATGTCAAAGGGTTAATCGATTTTTATTTCTGTTTCAAATTACCCGAAGCTTAAAATTAAAGTATTTGTTAAGAAAAATTGATTAAAATTCTGCCATATTGAGACCAATTCCAGTGCTCTGACGACCAGATTGTGAGTGTTTTAAGCCAGTAGAATTGGCCTTTTTTTTTCTAATGACGAAATACTCTGTCGAACTAATTGTTGCCAAAGTGACATTAGCTCGTGTTTTATTTCACTCAGAAATTACTATAAGATTATGTATACTCTATAGGTTAAGATTCAAATTTATTTTTGACATTAATTTAGCTGGTATGCAATTACCTTTTTCTTTTTTTTTTCTTAAATAGATGTTTCTCTAATGCAAGCCATAGAGTATCAGGCCTATAGTCCAATCGGAATGATACGATTGGATTGATCAAGCCAATTGGATGGTGTATGGGTATCATTTTGCAGGAAAGCCATTCTTGTCATGCATACTGCCATACTTGTCATACATACTGCCATCTTTATCATACATGCCATACTTGTCATGCCAAATGACCCCCATACACTGTCCAATTGGCTGGATCAAGTAAATTTGTTAGCCCATTGGACGATAGGCTCGATTGTGTTTGACCGGCATAAGGTATTGGTTTTGATTTGTTACCAAGTTGATGATACTTAAAATACTTTATATTGACTATGAGCTAGGAAGCTACAAGGGAGGCATGATGTGACATTTCTAAGCTGTCAATAAGACATTTGTAAATTAATGTTTATTTAATGGCACACCGGCTTCTTTTATTTTCTATGAAACTCAAATAAGTGAAGGTTAGTGCTACTGCAAGCTTTTATATACGATTCGATCAAACGTTTTCAGCCCAGTACAGAGGTCGCTATAAAGGCCGGCGCTGACTGACTGCATAGCACAGCGAAAGATTTTATCCTGATTTTCAACCTTATTGCAATGATTTTAGCACTCACACTCCTCTAAGAGGCCCCAGCGTTCCGCGTCATACCACGTGGTGCCCCGGCATGCTTCGGCACGTCGCGTTAATAGAGGAGTGTGAATGCTAAAATAATTACAATAAGGTTGAAAATTATATGTTTAGGAAAAATTTTCGCTGTACCATGCAGTCAGACAACTGTCCCACTAAGATCACCTATAAGTTTCAGTGTAGGTCGAGATATAGTAAAAATATATATTTATAGCCGCATGTGTGGTCACTCAAAAAATACTATAGAAAATGTAATATGCATTGCTATATATATATGTATATAGTGACGTCAGTGCTGGGCTTTTTCTTTCTAAAACTCCCAAACGGGGCCTAGACAATGTATCATTGAAGAAATGAGTTCTGTACTCCCGCCATTATAAGATTGCCATTTTGACAGGTGTCAATCTCCATGCATTTTCTATATCGTTTAAATGGAATGAACGTAAAGAAATGTCAAAAACGCATTCATAGAATGACCGTACTGTAATTGCATTCAGTGAGGTTTTAATTCGGAAAATTCTCCACTTTAATAGCTTTTATGTAGCGATCGACATACTCATTTAGTGAAACGACTTTGTCTGGACCCTTGTACAGTTAAGTATCCCATTTCCCTATCCCTTATCCTATTGTAGTCGGCAGCGCACTTGCGGCAGCTTTGGCGTTGCTTGTGTTATAGGCGACGTTAGCCACCTACCATCAAGTGGACCGTCAGCCTGTCTGCCGATCTTAACATAAAAAAAAAAGATTGAATGATTACACTTGCAGTAGTGTTTCAAATTGACTGTTCCATCATCGTCTGCTATGGTATGCCCACTGCTGGACGTACCTAGGCCTCCCTCATACTTTTCACTTTACCGCTCGGGAGTCAAGTAATAATTAAAGCGAAATTTCAGCCAGTCCAATTCACAGAGAAATTCAATCGTTATATCGATAAACAGCTTGTTTTCAACAAAAATCACAGACTATATTGCGACAGTGACAGTTTATTAGAGCGAGCTGTCAAGTCACGGAAATTAAAATTGCAGTTTTAAATCATACTCTGTGGTGAAAGGACACTGATTTTTTTTTTTATCTGCATTTCACTGTTTGACAGTCCACTTGCAGCACTTGTGGCCTTGCTTGTGTTATTGGCGACGGTAGCCGGTACCTTCAATTGGACCTTTCTGTCTGATTACCTTCAATTTGAAGGCTTCAAATAAAAATAACAAAAAAAGTACAAAGTTTTTTTTTTTTTTCAGTTCTATTGTTCAGTAATAGAAAGATTTCTATCTCTATAAATATAAACTGTTAAAATTTGCTGTGGCTCGTAGACTTATATTTTTATTTTTTCTAAAATAAAAGTAGCCTAAGTACGTACTTGCCTCTCTAAATCGGCTGGACTGTCAAAATCGGTCCAGCCGTTTCGGAGATTAGCCTGAACAAGTAGACAGAAAAAAACTTAAAAGTACATAGGACATCGTTAAAACCAGGCCATTTTTTTATTTTAACTTATACTTTGGAGATTTTGGTAATAAAATTCTTTTTTAATTTCAGTAATTTCCTATGAATATTTCAGATTTTGTAAACGTGGAGAACATTAAAAAATTAAAAAAATTTATTAATTGGCAGTTGCATTTTTTTAATACCTTCAAAGTTTCTGTGAACCCTATTATCAAATTACAAGATATTTTCTCAGTAAAATCCATAATTTCTTTTTACCTAATGGTACAAGTTTCAACCGTTCAAACGAAAATACCATACACTGATGGCCCGATCTCCATACAAAACTGATTCCTTTTATATACAAATATTTTGGTATATCAGAATATATACAGTTTTTTCTTAAAAATGCTTTAAAGATCGGCAGGTAGGCTGACGGTCCATTTGATGGGAGGTGGCTACCTTCACTTATCAAGGATAAATCTATTAGGAGGGGAGAAATGGGCTCTGGCATCCTTGACTCACCGAAACACAAAAGCACACATGCTGTTATTTCACAGATTTCTCCTCTAAGGCGGTGGTCACTGCAGCCGTACACGCTTTGTACCGTACATTTTTATTAATACGAAACATGATATGGTATTCACCATATACTGACTGGCTGGAATCAATGTTTTCATCAAAATTTAAATCTGATATGGCTTTGATATTTTTTTGCTACCAAAGTTTTTAAAACTGTTATTGCTATATTTTTTTACAGAGTACATAATTATTCAAATTGTAAGCAGGGACCAACCAATTCAATTATTTCCGTTCTAAAATGAAGATTAAATTTAAAAAAACACAAAAAAAATGTATTCGGTTAATTAGGGTTCCTGTATTTGATTTTCCTTTCTAAGTAAAATGTGTCTAGGAAATATTTGAAGGCTTATTTGTTGAAAATGTTTCAAAATGTGGTCGTGTTTAACAGTTGTCTACTTTATAAGATTGTAAATATTAAAATTGGTATAAAGCCCAACTTGTTTTATTTTTAGGTATAAAATTTAAGAGCGACTAAGAAGTTTTTAATTTAGAAACTAGCTTTTGCAGACTTGGCTCGCACCCTTTTTTCTTAATGTTGAAAAATAAATAATTGAATGCTTAAGAGCTAAGTAAGCTGCAGAGCCTGGCACATAGACGCAAAATTGCCTGTCGGTGTGTATTCTATAAGATGGGTTTGCTCTTGGCCAGCATCTACCCATGTAGGAAAGACAAGGCCGATGAAGTGACAAGATGCTTATTCACTCGAACCTTGAAGACTTGATAATTTTGCGTCTATGTGCCAGGCTCTGCAGCACAGTTCTTATAGTTGTCAAGGTTTACACACAGGACTCAGGGGACCACACAGTGTCTCCAAATGAATCGGTCATTTCAAAAACCTCATAAGTCACTTAATTAGAATTTTTCAGAAATCAATAAAAACTGTTTCATACACAAACAAATGAGTTTTAAAGGACTTTTTTATGTTCAATTTAGTATTTGAGTGGTAAAAAATTAAAATAGCGAATAACCTTTACAGCTTATTATTAGAAAAAAACCTGAAAAACAGTTCCTGACTTATGTTATTTTAGCGAGAAATAGGGTTAGTGGTATATAATTTAACCAAAACAATAGAAGTAATCATATTTTTTATTGCTTATAATTGAGAATTACGCTTAAAAATAATGTTATTATCATTTTACATGTATTAATTTATCATGTTTTAATATCTTTATGGGTACATAGTCATATTCTCATCTGGATTATCTTCAACATTTGCAGTTGGCCATCTAAAAATGTTGTTATAAAATGGCATATTCTCTTCCAGAATACTATCTTGATACGCATCTCTCTTTAAAAAACCATTTTCAGCAAAAAAAGCATGTTGGAAAAAAATGTGACTTAGGTTTTTGAAATGACCGATTCAAATGTATTAATTGTTAAAAAAGAAGGGAATTGTTAAAAATGTGTGGAAAATAAAGCTTATAATAATAATAAAAAAGTGCTTGCCTCAGCACTCTGACTCTGGAGTCCAAGGGTTGCTTCCCAGAATAGTCAATTTTGTAAATGAAAGTTTGTCTAGCACCCATAGTACAAGCACTTCTTAGTTTAAGTAAATAAAAGGCATTTGTCACAAATAGGGAAACAAAAAGTATATAACATATTTATTATGCATCTTTAACATATTGCTTGTCCATTTGAATAAATTTCTCCCTCAAATCATCGGGAACTTCTACCTTGGAGAGGTCCTCCGCACCCACCTCGTCTTCCTTTTGTATTAATATATCTATCACATTTTCACATGACAGCAAAACGTGGGGATCTTTCTCCCATTTATGGTATTCCCTTAATACATAATAAACACCATTATTCCTTAGCGTCTCCCTTCCACTTTTTTTAGCACACAATTTATTAAGAATCTCCAATATCATTTTTCTTATATCAATATCGCTATCCCTGCTTTTTTCTTTCGGTAAATATTGCAATGCGGTGGGCAATGAATCCATTTCATCATCGGGATAATCTTCACCGCCCATCAAAGGACTCAAAATGTAAGCCAGTAAATCTAGATCCGGACTCAGTAGGAAGTCATGAAACTCCGTATCGAATGATATATTTCTTACAGTACCTATGGCACCTCCTCTCCTAATGTTTGACTGTTCGTAATTACAGAACGGTAACAACTTTATTAGCGGCACATAGGGGTGTTCGTCTGTAAGCCATTTTCTTATCCTATAATTGCACGCCAAGTTACAAATCATTGGTGCTAAGTAATGCAATTTTGAGCCTTTCTTGTTGAACTCTGTATGCACGAAAGCGTTTAAAATATCATTTAAATGAGGTATAAATGTGTCAAGACACACAACTAATTCGTCTTCGAGTCTTGTGATGTTCGACAAAATCATGCAGGCGGCGTCTGCGTCTTTCTTCTGTGGGTTCAGCACATAACCTATAAATAATTCTAGGACATTCTTTTTAGTGCTAGGTCTGTATTTCAACAGCTCTGTGGCCCCTCTGGTCGTGGCTGTGATGTTAACGAGCAATAATAGAGCGTTTTTGGCAATTTCTTCAACGGAATCGTCCGTTAATTCTATAATACATTGAATAACATTTTCGTTGTCCAATAGCGTGTTTATCCCATCCTCGCTGCCCGAAATGCCCACTAGATGCTCGATCGATATATGTTTTAAGTCGAGTCTGGCGTCGTACTTTAAAAATTGCACTAATTCATTGAGCATGTCTTTTGACATTATGGAATTGTTACATAGTATGTATTTTTATAAAACAAACAGCATCGATTGCACACTTTTTCGCATCAAATTCAAACAACTTGTTTTGTTGAGTGTTAATGTCACTGTCATGTCATCTGTGTATTGACAGTGAGTGTTATATTACAATTGTCAAAGTCAATGTCGCTTCCTATAGAGTAAAGAATATCTTAGACGCAATGATATTTTATAAGTACAGATATGTTACCTTCATAGTAATTTGCGTTTTAAATCTGTGCGGAGCAATCCAAAACTGAACACATTGACAAGTTTTACTGATAAGTAAAACAAAAGATACGAAAAAGCACGCAAATGAGAGAGATAGCTATAATCGCATCTGTGTACGCATCTAATCTATGTCCGCGAGCGTCTTTCGTCAGTTATTAGATTGTTTGGGAAAATAATTGTTATATACTTAATAATCTAAGTAACTTTTCATACTCACATGTGGTATGAGAATCCTTGCATTTTGTTTACTTTTGACGCATAATTGGTACACTTTCGAAACACACACGATGGCATTTTTTATTTATTTGGTAAGGACACAGGAATCTATAACGCGTCACGCTCGTGTTTGCGCTCGACACAGACTAAGTACAAGACATTCCAATTGGAATGTATTTGAGTCTTCACAAAGCGCGCGCTTATAACAAATCTGTACTTATAAAATATCATTGCTTAGACGCAACAATATAAAATGTACTATAATCTCCAGGGTGAGTTCCAGCACTCTTTCGGCCAAGGCTAATTTTGTTTTAACCGCGGATACACGCAGTTCCAGCACTCTATTCGAACATAATTTGATCTGGACAAGATTTAATCACAGCCGTTCCGGGTGACCTGTCAGAGCTAATTATGCTCTGCCTGCTGAAACGGGTATAATCAAATGGCAGTAGAGCAAAATTAGTTATGGTTTAAGAGTGCTTGAACACACCTTCGAATACTCACTGTGTTCCAGAGAACTGTACGATACGCAAAATATAAATAATATAAAAGAAAATATTTTTAACAATCCAAGCTTTGAATCTTTGTGTATAATAAATTGTTTCAATAATGGGACGGGCGAGATTTTGAAGTCAAATTCAAAATAGCAGCCAAATTCAAACACTGCCGGTTACTTCAGTTGCTGTAGAACGGCCCTCTTCTGTTTATAAAAATATTTTGAACGATCGAAGACACCATTTTACTACCGAACATTTGGAAGAGTACCTACAATAGTAGCAACATGTCAAATATTTTATTTTGTAAACGATACTTTTCAGTGACGATTTCTGGTGTGTAGTCTTGGGTGGGCTCCGGCTATGGTTTCATTTTTTCTCACTAAAAATACTGTCTAAAATACGAATTAACAATCCTATAATTAAAAAAAAATCTATATTATTGACCGGCGTTATGGATACTTTATGAGGAGTAAAATTAATACAAGCGTTAACTAAAAGCGTTACGTTGTCTGTCGCTGTCACTTTGAAATCTGTACGACAGCAGACGTGTGGAAATGTAGTCAGTGTTAAGGAACGAAACGATAGCCCGTTATAAACTGCCGGCGCAGCGACATCTCGAAAAATTGAACTATTTGAACTTAAAAACGTAATGACATTTGTGTATACCAAGCAGTTCTACTCAAATCCGATATATTATGTCGTCGCTTCACCATAAAGTAAAGATACCTACATAGATACTGTCGGTATTATAATAGATGGCGCATTTATTTAACCTTTTTTCCTATCGCATAGGCAAAGACAATCATCAAGATAAGGAGTAAACTCAAGTCATGCGTCCGAGCTGATAAACACACTTTTTTTATGAAAGATCTTCAAATATAGGTTTCGTTAGACTACTCACCTTTTCATTAGAAGTCACTAGAAGTCGAAAACTGAAGCCAAAAACAATCTAATACAACTATAATTTCCGGGAGAACAAATGTTTGATTGTCGCCTTTCAAAGCGCCAACTATAGTAAAGCCAAGTAGACAACGCAAAAAATGTAAACGAAGCCGGCCCTCTGTCTCTTTCCCTCACACTAAGCGGCCGGCGCCATCTGTTTCATGTTGTGGGAAGCCATTTTGAAAACCCTTGAAAGTTTGTTTACATTCTTTGCGTTGTCTCGTTGGCCTTAGCCGTGTAAATGTCGAAACAATGAGCGAGAGGTGGGTAAAGGGGGAGATAGGGGGACATGGGGGGAGGGTGAGTAGCCTATGTTACTCGCTAATAATGCACCTTTCTATAGGTGAAAGAACTTTTAAAATCGGTCCACTATTCTTTGAGTTTATTCATAAAAACATAAATACAAATCTTTTCTCTTGATTATATTGGTATAGAAGTATAGATTATTATATATATTAAAAAAAAATTGGCCACTAGAATTTTTGTCTGTTTGTCTGTGCGTTTGTGCACGCTAATCTCAGAAACGATTTAACCGATTTGAATGCGGTTTTCACTGATGTATTGTAGCGAGCTTCCCGTAACATTTAGTATTTGTTTCATTCCAATCGATTTACAAACAAAAAAGTTACCCGCTATATCGAATACCAGGCGTGCGAAGTTGCGAGCTCAGCTAGTGTTGTCTCCAGCCTTTGACCTGTCTCTAGCCAGAGCTGTATCACAAAATGTGGATTCATTTTCGTCCAATAAAAACAGCATTAGTTACATTATAATATTTTATTTGATAAAATTCAACACATCAGACACCTCCCACTAACACTAATTAATAATTTGAATTTAGGTAGGTACAGCGTAGACTCACTAACTTAATTAGTAATATCTATGAAATTATTTACCACTGACTATCTTATTCAAATAGAATATTAAATATCTACAATAAATATGTAGAAATTTAAAACTTTATGTAAACATATATTATTAAATTTATGATTAAAAGTGCAAAATATTGACGTTTTTTGTGCTAAAGATTCAATGTAATATTCTAAAATTTAATCTATTTACATATAAAGTTATAAATTTCAAAATTTTAGTGTATTTATCTATGTATGAAGCCAAAATCTAATTGGAAATGTCTCAATATATGTAATTTTAGGGACAAATTCGTGTTTTAGCAATATTATTTTGTTTTTAATAGAGGAATTCATAAATGCATTTTATATAAGAAGCAATTTTAATCGCAAAGATCTCGTGAAACAGTTTTCTTAGGATCACGGCATAGATAGAAGTTGGCTAATTCTGATAGAGTGCCATTTTGTTCTGGGGAGGGGAATTAGATCAGGAATGTTAAGAAAACAGCTCAAAACACGATTCCATGCACATAAATGCAATAAGTAATGCCTTGCCTTATCAGGTGGAGCTTGGTGAAAATGCCGAATTACATAGGGAAAAATTGTAAAAACCAGTCTTCAAAAAATAAAAAACAGGATGGAAACATACTTCACACGTAAGTAAAATTGGAAACCAATATTTAAATAAAAAGAAATAAAAATTTGAGGTTATTGCTTGGAACACAAAACTCAACATATTATTCGTAGCTATGTCGAGCATTGGTGGCGCAGTGTTAAAGACGCGGTCTGTCGTGTTTAGATGTCAGAGTTCGATCCCCGATCATGCCACGTACCAATGGGTTTTTTTCTAAAAACTTAAGTGCATTTAATGACTGCTGTCAAACAACGAAAGAAAACATCGTGAGAAAACCTGCATACGTTAAAAAAGAAATTCTAAGGGGCACGTGAAGGCCACCAACCATATGGACCATAAGCCCATAGGCCCTTGTTGAGAGGGTAGGCCCGTGCCCCTGCTGTGAAGACATATGTTATGATGTGTTGTGAATTCACTTTAAAAACTTTGGATTTGTTGTTTAAAGTAAAATTAAGTTAACGTGCTGTTTTTGCATTTAGTCTTTAATTATAGTTATGTTAAGCTGTTGGTGTGTAAATAGTCTTTTTTTAAAGATAAAACCCGCGTTTTTATTAGGGGACATTTTCTCCGCGAACTTGTCACTTGTGTGTGTGTGCCGCCACACACACACACTTCGTATCGCGGGCCATGTCCCTTGTCGATGTTCTGAGAGCGTCGATAAGAGCGACCTTCGTGTCCCTCGATAAGCTGTGAATAGTGAGGACGCGTGTCGCTTTGCGTTCCGCGACATGTTAATTCATCGACGTAATATCCAAGTAGACGGCTAATACCTATTTATTCACAATGCAATCTGTTCTGACAACTAAGTGAGGTGCGCGGGCGCGGGGTACTGAACGCCAATTGGTCCGATCAAGGTCACGACGAAATTCTACTGGTCGTTACTGCCCGAACATTACCGGGCGTGGAATTATATAATATCTATTTCTCTAATGTGTTGTCTGAATGCGTTCGCCCTGTACTAGACGTCCAGTTGGATATTACGTCGATGTGTTAATCACTACTAGGTAATGTGATCAAGGAATAGTAGAATGTAGGTTTTCTCGGCCGGTATCCATATGAGTTGTGGGTTTCCGGGATGATGGCCCAGGTCTGTTGGAAATTCTTCCAAACGTTTCGTCAACAACTGCGGTTGACATCCTCAGTGGTGTAGTCCAAGTTAGAAGAAAAAGTACATCACATCACTGCACTTCACTTCTGCACTTTTCGACTTCTCGAGCGAGACTGATTTGTCGACTGGAATGTGTCTATATTTAAACTTAAATTTATATCCCCACCCCGTGGTTGAATTGGTGGGGTGTGATCACTAGGAGAGGGGTTATAATGCCCTCTCTTTCTTTCATTATTATTATTATTCCTGCGTAGTGCCGGATACCAAATGTTGTGTAGCCTTTGGTATCCGGTATCCGAGAAGTCGAAAAGTGCAGAAGTGAAGTGCAGTGATGTGATGTACTTTTTCTTCTAACTTGGACTACACCACTGAGGATGTCAACCGCAGTTGTTGACGAAACGTTTGGAAGAATTTCCAACAGACCTGGGCCATCATCCCGGAAACCCACAACTCATACGTGATCAAGGAAGATATGGAGCGATATTATCCCGCATAGTCTCAGAGACATGTCCGGCGATATGTCTTACAGATTGCTGCTCCACTCGTTGGTATGTGGCTGGCTACACCTAGGAACACAGACAACGCTAATGGATGTTGCAGATGTGAACCCTATGCAGATAAAGCCACATGAACTCAATGCAATATTAAAACACGAATATGTCTCACTTATGATTTAAAATTTAACCAAACACCAAAAATCTAAATTCTAATTTTATACTAGTAATATTAATTAACATTAATAAAATATTCAATAAATGCTCTCGGGGAAAAGTACCTACTCATCATGTAATATTTAAGCAAAATTTAAAAGAATAGAACTCTAATAGACAAGAATTTTTCTTATGAACATTACGATGACCACGGCGAACGTTGAAGTCGTTAATATGTCGGCATCTGAAAATAAAAGAGAAATAATTGTTATAATATATAAGGTTTTGAATTTTTACTTTCAGATCGATCCTCGGGAACAGCACTATTTTTTCTAGATGTAATGTAGGGGCCGTCGACATATTCTATGTCATTGAATGACGAACATGGATGTCAACGCGGTAGTTGACTTGCGGTGGTCTGTGGCCACTTGTAAAAAACATAATGGCGAAATTGTTTTGAACCCGAAGCGGGTGTTTTTCTATATCGGGATGAATTAATTGTTGAAAGTGACTAATAGAGTCACTTTTAAAAGGAACTTTTAGTTCCGATTTATGCGGAAATGTCAATGGCGGCCGTTTGAGTTTTTTGTGGAACAATATTTGCACTAAATACATTAGTCTCAGAGGCGAACGAACAGTGGCGCGTAATACTTCTCCTCTTGCAGTAAATATATTGCATTATTTTATGTATAATTTCCACACAGTTTGAGATTTTTTTGAAATTAAGTCGTCCTTCCTCATCGTTCTAATTCAAAGATTCAGGGTCTTCAAACAAAAGGCCATTTACTATTATACGATTACTAGTTTAACTTTTTACAAAAGTGTTATATATCATTCTACGCATCTGTGAATTGCGAGTTAGCCATTCGAGATTGGTTAGAATCAAATCAATTACATTCTATTTTCAATAGAATATTAATTTAGGAAGAAAAAACAAATTAATTTTAAAGAGAGTTTTGTTAGCGATTAGTTTGTCATCCAGTTGCACCTACAAAATCTTGGCAAATTTGTGATACCAGTTAAAAAAATGTGTAAATGTGAAAACAACAATATCTATTTAAAAGTCTGTGAAAACAACTCACCGCTGCAAGTGTGATCGCGTTCTCTGTAGCCATTCTCGACGTCACACAGACATATCTTGTCCTGTGGCGAATGTACTCTGAGATGCTGTGGAACTGCGCCGGTGATGTTAGGCGCGCCGCAAACGAGTCCGTCGTTGCATTCGTCGCTGTTACTACACACGTGGTACAACGCTGGAGACAAACACACTTGTCGGTATAAACCCCGCTAGTTGCTAATGCGTCTGGCCGCCATTTTGATGACGTAATCTCGTGACAGTACCGTTAGTTTTATTAGCTGTATTTTTTAATTTAACTTTCCTCAAAATTGAGAGATGACAAAATCCTTCCTTCTAAGAATCTGACATTCTTGGTCTGAATGACATTTAGACCTATGGGTTAGTGACACTAATGGGTTAGCCCAATACACAGCCCCTTGGTTGAGAGGTTAAGGTGCATTCTTTGACGCTCTTGTTTAGGGGTCCCTTAATTTTCGGCATGTTAAGGTCGGCAGGCAGACGATCCACTTGGTAGTACTTGGTGGGGGCTACCGTCGCCTATAACACCTGTAACGCCACATATGCTGCAAATGAGCTGGTAGGATTAAGGATAAGCGATTGTGATGGGTTATGGAAATGGGCTCTGGCATCCCTTACTCACTCACCGAAATACAACAGTGGTCTTCTGTAACGAGGTGGTTACTGCCGCCAGACGGGCTGCCCAAATTACTGCGAAACGCAGTGTGCCCTGCTACTACTTCCCAGATCCAGACAAAAGAAAGTGTCTTTTGAGTGCCGTTCTAGAAAAAGAAGATTAGCCCAATGTCTTCTCCTTTGCGTTTTTTAAGAGATTGATAAAAAATTATAAGATCTTCCACGGTCATATCGCTCGAAGAAAGGGTCACAACTAATCGCCGATTGGCTGCTATAACCGGCTGCTCAATATTTCGATTGCTGGCAGCCTGGCTGCCAAGTGCGCGGAGGCTCTAAATGACTCTACAAAGCTGTGGACATTTTTAGGGTCCGTACTTCCGAATAAAAAAAAACGGAACCCTTATAGGATCACTCGTGTGTCCGTCTGTCCGAAACTACTGAACCTAAATTTAAAAAAAAATACAAAATTTAGTTTTTTACCTATAGATTATAGGAAAACCTATAAGAAGTCCATGATATTAAAATAACATGGTAAATCAGTCAATATTGTGCGGATAAGTAACATCGTACGGAACCTTCTTCACGCGAGTTCAACTCGCACTTGTCAAGTTTTTTTTTATGTTATCAAGAAATGCCACAGGTGCTGTAAGTCCGTCCCAACCATAATAGGATTAAGGATAAGGGATAGGGAAATGGGATATGACTTCTATGGAACATTTTAAAAAGTGCATGGCGACCAAAATGCAATCAAAGTACAATATACTTGTAAATAAATAAAGTCGTGAGGTCATTGTAGAGATTGTATGTAACGTTATGATATCATGCGACATATCACTCACGATTGCATGTTAAATGCCACTCCATCAAATAAAGGCCAAGGTAGACCCCCAGGGTTGCTCCAAACCCACGAAGCATTATTTTAAATTACAATTTTTTTTTTCATTTATTAACTTGTTGAGCCCGTTGGATGAGTGGTTAGGGTGCTTGCCTTAACGCTCTGTTCTAGGGTTCCCGGGTTCGATTTCCGGCAGGGTCAACTTTGAAAAATCAAATTTTCAAATTTGGCTCTGGTCTGGATTTGGAAAGTAGTGGCAGGGCACACTGCGTTTACTGCTCGTCTGGCGGCTGAAACCACCTCCTTAAAGAAAACCACCGTGAAATAACAGCATGTGTGCTGTTGTGTTTCGGTGAGTGAGTAAGGGATGCCAGAGCCCATTTCCGTAACTAATCCTAATCCCTTATCCTACTGCAGTCGGCAGCGCAGTTGCAGCAGCTGTGGCGTTACTTGTGTTATAGGCGACGGTAGCCACCTACCATCAAATGGACCGTCAGCCTGTCTGCCGACCTTAACATAAAAAAAACTAATTTTAATTGATTTGTTTCATACTTTAGAATTTTAGTAACCCTTTCGGATTCCTGCAACGCATTACTCAGAGTTGAATTTTAATATCTTTTTATATTACTAGCGACCTGCTCCCGGCTTCACACGGGGTTTAAATTTTCAAAAATCCTTTGTTAACGTGGGGTAACGAGCCCATTTGATGAGTGGTTAGGATGCTTGCCTTAACGCTCTGTTCTAGGGTTCCCGGGTTCGATCCCGGCAGGGTCAACTTTGAAAAATGAACTTTTCAAATTTGTCTCTGGCCTGAATCTGGAAAGTAGTGGCAGGGCACTCTGCGTTTCACAGACTGGCGGCAGTAACCACCCCCTTACAGAAAACCACCGTGAAATAACAGCACATGTGCTGTTGTGTTTCGGTGAGTGAGTAAGGGATGTCACAGCCCATTTTCCTATCTCCTAGTCCCTTATCCTTAATCGTACTGTAGTCGGCAGCGCACTTGCAGCAGCTGTGGTGTTGCTTGTGCTATAGGCTACGGTAGCCACCTACCAACAAGTGGACCGTCAGCACTTGTTGGTTTTAAAAGAAACAGTTCTTTTCATTTCTGTATTTATTACTTTAAGACTTGCTCTACTCTTTATTATGTATCATATATTGTTTTCTTAAAGTAATTTGTAAAATCACGAACTTGATTCTGGCCACTGAGGGGTTGACCAAAAGCCGGACGGGCCGGACTTGTATATATTTGGCCGGACACGACTGTAAAAAGCCGGACATGTCCGGCTAAAGCCGGACGCCTGGCAACCCTACGCGTACGAAGTTGCCGGCTCAGCTAGTATGTAATAAAACATAATTTCAAACCCTAAGAAGGGTTTCTTGCTGTTTCTTCCTGATGGAATCAATTCGGAGCTGTAATAATTAACGCTGAACTTCGCTTGACATAGTACAGAAGCCTAAATCGATAAAAAACACGCTGAATGACCTTTACAACAAAGAACTTTAATTAAATGGACATGCAAACATTTTTTTGGTTAATAGTTGCGTGCTTGGTGGCACCGACACTGCTTTACAAAGGTACAATTGAACCCTTCCTAATTTCGCTATATAGGGAAATGAGCCCATTTCCCTATCCCCTCCAATAACTTATCCCATCCTACTGTAGTCGGCTTGTGACAACTTTTCAAATTTGGCTCTGGTCTGGATTTGGAAAGTCTGGATTGGAATTAGAAGGGCGGCAGTAACCACCCCCTTACAGAAGATCACCGTAAATTAACAGCACTTGTGCTGTTGTGTTTCGGTGAGCGAGTAAGGGATTCCAGAGTCTATTTCCCTATCCCCTCCTAATACCTCATCCTTAATCCTACTGTAGTCGGCAGCGCACTTGCAGCAGCTTTGGCGTTGCTTGTGTTGTAGGCGACGGTAGCCACCTACCAACAAGTGGACCGTCTGCCTGTCTGCCGATCTTAAAATAAAAAAATTAAAAAAAAATGATACGCTCTATGGCTAGTTTCTATTATGGTCTAGCGATAAAGTACTCTTTACACTAACTTACTTTTAGTCTGTGACTCGCACTGGCCGTTCAGTGGAGGGGAGTTGTCACCGCACAGACACCGCGTCACCGCGTCATAATGGGTCCGAACACACGAGCTGCTGGAGACGCCGGCGCATTCTGCCTGTCTTGAACACGGTCGAGCTGAAACATACCACCAGGAACAGATGTCATTTTATTCAGTTTTTGTTTGTTATATTTTTGGAGCGTTAGGGTCAAATGAAATTTTTGGAGCGTGAGGAAGCAATATGGCACTTATTTACTACACCAAAAGACACACAGTTCAATGAGTATGCGCGATAGTGCTGTCATTTCACTCTGCATTCCACGAGACCGCGTTGCACTGAGTTTTGCAGCGCAGCGCGTCATTCAGAGACGCAACGCTAAAGGCTCGCTTGGCTGCGCGGACGTATATAATTCGAGCCTAATGCGATCGTCCACCTTCAGGTCGCGTTGCGTTTCGGCGTGAACTGACCCTAAAGCCCGGTTTAGATTTCAGTAAGTACAGTAGCGAGTTAAGAAACCAGTCAGTTAAGTAATCAGTAGTGAGTAGTAAGTAGCGTTCAAACGTAGGCAAGTCAATAGTCATAAGTTGCCTGAACAAGAAGACGACGACCAGTCGCGTCAACGAATGTTAAGTTCGGCAGACAGGCTGACGGTCCACTTGATGATAGGTGGATACCATCGCCTATAACACAAGCAACGCCAAAGCTGCTGCAAGTGCGCTGCCGACTACAATAGGATTAAGGATAAGGGATTTGGATTGGATAGGGAAATGGGCTCTGGCATCCCTTACTCACTCACCGAAACACAACAGCACGTATATGTTGTTATTTCACGGCGGTATTCTGTAAGGAGGTGGTTACTGCCGCCAGACTGCGAAAACGCAGTGTGCCCTGCCACTACTTTCCAAATCCAGTCCAGAGCCAAACTTGAAAAGTTTACTCGAGTCAATGGGCCTCCAAAACAGCAATTCATTATTCATTATTTCAGCAAATTCATTATTATTTTTTTAAATTATAGACTATGACGATCTTTTATTTTCGAGAGAAACTCCTTCGATCCGAAATCAATTGTTATAACAAATCATAACCTCAAAATTTTTAATAATAGCTGCATCTCTAGCCAGTTGTGATGATTAAACAAACACTAATGTTTGAAGTATTTTTGTACAAATATAAATGTAGTTTTATCAGACCATTTCATTTTTACACTGACATAAATTAAACTCACCGGTTCATATGCCGGTTAGTAAAGTTATGGTACTGTACTAAATTAAACTCGCCGGTTCATAAGCCGGTTAGTAAAGTTATGGTACTGTACTAAATTAAACTCGCCGGTTCATAAGCCGGTTAGTAAAGTTATGGTACTGTACTAAATTAAACTCGCCGGTTCATATGCCGGTTAGTAAAGTTATGGTACTGTACTAAATTAAACTCGCCGGTTCATAAGCCGGTTAGTAAAGTTATGGTACTGTACTAAATTAAACTCGCCGGTTCATAAGCCGGTTAGTAAAGTTATGGTACTGTACTAAATTAAACTCGCCGGTTCATATGCCGGTTAGTAAAGTTATGGTACTGTACTAAATTAAACTCACCGGTTCATATGCCGGTTAGTAAAGTTATGGTACTGTACTAAATTAAACTCACCGGTTTATATGCCGGTTAGTAAAGTTGGCGGGGTGCGAGAGACGCCGGGAGGGGCTACTTCGCACTGGACTCGCCAAAAAATAGGATCGCATTCTATTCAACTCGACTTAATCAACAACTTACTACTTAACTCGCTTTTGGCGTTCAAACGACAATAACAACTTAACTCGCCGACGAGGCAAGTTAACTCGCTACTGTACTCATTCAAATGTAAACCGGGCATTAGATTCCTACTGCAGTTGGCGGCGCACTTGCAGCAGCTTTGGCGTTGCTTGTGTTATAGGCGACGGTAGCCACCTACCATCAAGTGGACAGTCAGCCTGTCTGCCGACCTTAACATAAAAAAAAAAAATCGAATGTGACAGAATTTGGGAATCATTGTAATTCGATTCAAAGTTTATTTAAATTAATAAGTAAAAAAAATTCTTTATTGTTATTAATTGTATTGAAGTTACTTCTATTGACGAAGATAAATGTTTTGTAAAAGAACTTACATTGAATACATGATTTATTATTATTATTGTTCAACTTACTTCAAATTGTATATCAATATTTAAAGTTATATACCTAGTAATAGACGGATAGACAGTTATTTTCACATATAATAAAATCGTAAACGAACCGTCAATTTGTACACGTTGTGGTACTTTTATGTTACCGAGGTCAAAAAAATAGTTTTTAGATCTTTGTAACCTATATTCAGCAAATAAATGATTATTATTATTATTATTATTATTATTATTAGAATTTTTATGCGTTGTGCACGCTTTATCGTTTCAGTAACGACTTAACCCAGTGCCGGATTTATACTTTGATTCAGTATAGGCCCCTTCACTTTGTGCCGCCTCTTCCTCGTGGCCTAGGTAGACCTAGGCCCTTATTAGGTAATTATTATTATTATTGCATTTATTATCGCACAAAAATTTGATGGCTTCTGAAAGCGTGCGAAAACCCTCTAAAATCCGCCGCCCCTAGGCCGCTGCCGCCCATAGGCCATGGCCTATACGGCCTATTGACAAATCCAGGGCTGACTTAACCTATTTGAATGTGGTTTTCACTGATGTATAACTAACGCCGTTATAAGCAGGTTACACTGTTTTTTTTAACTTAAATATCTAACACTCATTTATGATGCAACAATATTTGACATCCATAAGGATTAACTATAGTGTGAATTCTTTAAAAAACTTAGGTATAATTTATAGGTAAAAATTTCTTATAGAGAAACCGAAAAAGTACAGTATTCCCACACTTGAGACCTCAGTTTGACCAGCCCGTTGGACGACGCTCTGTTTTAGGGTTCTTGGGTTCGATTCCCGGCAGGGACTACCTTGAAAATGACCTTTTCAAAGTCAGAGCCAAGGTCTACCTCTAGACCGGAGCCAACATAAAGTTGGCTCTGGTTTAGATTTGGAAAGTAGTGGTATATATGCTGCAACTGCGCTGCCGACTACAGTAGGATTAAGGATAAGGGATTGAATAGGAAAAATCCCTTACTCATTCACCAAAACAGCACACGTGCTGTTATTTCACTATGGTCTTCTGCAAGGGGGTGATTACAACAAGACTCGGAACGCAGTGTGCCCTGCCACTACTTTCCAGATCCAGACCAGAGGCAAATTTGAAAAGTTCTTTTTTCAAAGTTGAGCCAGCTAGGAATCGAACCAGGGAACCCTAGAGCAGAGCGTTAAGGCCAGCACCCTAACCACTCATCCATTTTAATACTTGTTTAAAAAGCAAGTACTTGCTCAACTTTTTTTTTGGTATACAATTTCGACTAGTTTCTAGCCTATTGGTATAAGGGTGTATTTGATCTGTCTGATGGCTTTTATCCAGCTAAGCTTTTGGTTAAGGTGCTTGGCTTAACGCTCTGTTTTAGGGTTCCCGGGTTCGATTCCTGGCAGGGTCAACTTTAAAAATGAACTTTTCAAATTTGTCTCTGGTCTGGATCTCGAAAGTAGTGGCAGGGCACAGTGCGCTTAGCAGTCATTTGGGCAGCCCGTCTGGCGGCAGTAACCACCCCCTTACAGAATACCACCGTGAAATAACAGCACGTGTGCTGTTGTGTTTCGGTGAGTGAAGTAAGGGATGCCAGAGCCCATTTCCCTATCCACTCCAAATCTCTCATCCTTAATCCTACTGTAGTCGGCAGCGCACTTGCAACAGCTTTGGCGTTGCTTGTGTTATAGGCGACGGTAGCCACCTACCATCAAGTGGACCGTCAGCCTATCTGCCGATTTTAACATTTAAAAAAAAGTACACACTTGGGTTCGACCCTCACCTGCATCAGCGAAGTGTTACAAATTGCAGACTACTCGTTTATGTCAACAATGAATCTAACGTTAGTGCGAGTCCGCAAACATGGCGTGCGGAGAAATGCAAATGAATTAAATTCAAACTAAAATATAAGATAGGGCCGACGGTTAAGGCTAGTTCACACTGTGAACGTCCACTTCAAGTGTCCGCGGCGACATCTGTTGTTTATTGTTTCAACTGCTTGGTGTCATCGCAACAGACGCACGAGCTTGGAAAGCAAGCGACAGGTGAATTAATAAAATACATTAATTAAAATAAATTTTTTTAACAATAAATTACCCAATAATTAAAGGAATTGCCGGATCCCAAATTTACTAAAACTTTGACAGAATGGATATCACTCTGTTGCTATTATGTGTCAGCTCCGAAACTCCTTTAAACGTATAAAATTTTCTTATATTATTTAATTACATACTCGGTTTTTTTTATGTTAAGATCGGCAGACAGGCTGATGGTCCACTTGATGGTAGGTGGCTACCAAGCTACGCCACATGTGCTGTAAGTGCGCTACCGTCTACAGTAGGACTAAGGATAAGGGATAAGGGATAGGTAAATGGGCTCTGGCATCCCTTGCTCACTCACCGAAACACAATAGCACACGTGCTGTTACTTCACGGTGGTATTCTGTAAGGGGGGGGGGGGGGATACCGCCCAAGTGACTGCGAAACGCAGTGTGCCCAGATCCAGACTACTTTCCAGATTCAGACCGGAGTCAAATTTAAAAAGTTAATTTTTCAAAGTTGACCCTGTCGGGAATCGAACCCGGGAACCCTAGAACAGAGCGTTAAGCCAAGCGCCCTAACCACTCATCCGACGGGCTCGTCATCAGATGACACGTTTTCAAACAAAAGTTACGTTAGTTAATTTGTATAAGTATCAATTACATCCTATCTTAGGCATGCCTACTGATACAATGGTACCACAGTACATAGAAGCAAGGTATTGCTTCTATGTACCACAGTACATAGAAGCAAATACTGTGGAGCTACTCTCAAGAGAAAGCTGGTCAAATAACAAGATCTCTTGGGAGGAAGGTAGCCTTTCTTGGTATACTGATGGGTCCAAATCAGGACCTGACGTAGGCTGTGGAGTGCGGTGACAAGGATTACAGGACCAGTGTAAACTCTTCCAAGCAGAGGTCTTCGTCATCTTAGAATGCGCGGAAATCAACCTGCAAATAAACTACGTCAACCGCGTAATTTACATTCATTCAGATAGTCAGGCTGCACTTCAGGCACTGGACTCAGACTCTACAGTCTCAAAGCTGGTGCGAAACTGTGTAGACTACTTAAATACCTTAGGGCGCAAGAACAAAGTGGTCCTAAGATGGGTACCTGGCCATATGGGGATCGAAGGCAATGAACTTGCCGACGAACTGGCTCGTGTAGGCGCAAAAGGTAGGCTAATAGGTCCTGAATCAAATAGCCTAGCTCGCTGGACCATATGGAACCAGTGCTTTATTAAATTTTACCAACGCTGGATTAACTTGCCAGGGTTGAACCATTCCAAAGCGCTCATTAAAGCCTATAGTCGAAATGTAACAAATCAGGCTATGTCTCTTAGCAGGAGTAATCTGTGTATGCTATCTAGGGCGCTAACGGGACACTGCCGCCTCAATGGCGAGAATTAACTCAAAAACTACTGGACCGATTTTAAAAATTATTTTACCTATAGAATGCTAAATGATCAGGGAGTAACATAGGCTACTCACCCTCCCCCCATCTCCCCCTTTCCATATAAATGTATGTTTGCAATGAATAAATTCAAAGACTACTGGACCGATTTTAAATATTCTTTCACCTATAGAAAGTTACATTATCAGCGAGTAACATAGGCTACTCGAGTAACACACCCTCCCCCCACCTCCCCCGTTTACCCCTTCCAAACAAAATTTCCGTTTTCCACGAATAATATTAGTAAAGGGAAATCGAATGAAACAGCTAATATTGTAAAAAATCCTGGGATTAAATATGAAAATTGTCAACTAAGATGCGCCCGTGTGAACACGCCTTTAGAGCAAGTTTGCCCGTTTCACCCGCGCACACTCTTTTTTAATAAACTGAATGCATTTACATTTTACATTACAATTCCCATACGATGAATACCTCTAGGCCAAGCATTAATGCTAAGTGCAAATTACTCCCTAAAAAAAGCTAAAATTATGAACTTTGATCACAAACATGAAGGCTTCTACAAAACCAGCGAAGAAACTATTTAATTAGGGTTCCGTACGTCCGAATAAAAAAACCGAACCCTTATAGGATCACTCGTGTGTCCATCTGTCTGACCATCCTCCCCCCCCCTTATCACCGAAATTACTGAACTTAAAATTTTGAAAAAAAAAAAAAAAATACAGAAATTAGTTTTCCACTTATAGATTATAGGAAAACCTATAAGAAGTCCATGATATTAAAATAAAATGGCAAATCACTCAATATTGTGCGTAACATCGTACGGAACCCTCTTCACGCGAGTTCAACTCGCACTTGTCCCGTTTTTTTTTTAAATAAATTTACTAGTGGCTCACCTCTGGCTACGCATGGATGCATATAGTAAAATCGTAAACGAGCCGTGTGTATTACACATTAAAGAATTAAAAAAAAAAAAAAAAAAAAAAAATAATTATTCACCTTGTATGTACTTATGTTACAGAGGTAAAAAAAATTTTTTTTTGTCTGTTTGTGTATGCTAATCTCTGAAATTGCTTAACCGATTTGAATGCGGTCCTCACCGATGTATTGTAGCGAGCTGGTTCCTGGACTCTTCAAGTTGCGAGTGAATCGGTTCTTAATAGACAAGCATGCTCCATCTTAGATCGCGTCATCACTTACCATCAGGTGAGACTGCGGTCAAATGCTTGATCTATCATTATAAAAAAAAAAAAAAAAAAAAAAAAAAAAGTCTTTGTTTCATTCCAATCGGTTTACAATCAAAAAAGTTACGCGCTAAACCGAATACCGCGTGTACCAAGTTGCGGGCTAAGCTAGTGTATAATAAAATCGTTGTCTGTCTGTGCGTTAATGCGCGCTAATCTCAGAAACGACTTAACCGATTTGAATGCTGTTTTCACTGATGTGTAACATTTGGTGTTTGTTTCATTCAAATCGGTTTACAAACGAAAAAGTTACGCGTTTAATACTTTTTCTTTCTCTGTTCAAATGTTTCGTAACTTAATTAAGTTCTTTAAGTGACTTAGTAACTCATGTAAGTAACTTAGAAACTGTAAAGAGAATAAATAAACCTTACTACGATATATTTATATGCAAATGATTTCCGGAGCGTAAATTGTAAGAAGTAGGTTAATTGGCGTAAGGGGAGCGATATCAGTGAATACCAATTAAAGCAGATATCCACTTCCGACTACTGATAGACACTTATATAACCAACTAAAAAGGCCGTTTATAGTTCCACCGGCTGGTTTTACTGGATTTTGGACTTTATTTTATATAGCTGAGCCCGCAATTTCGTTCGCACGATATTCGGTATAGCGCGTAACTTTTTCGTTTGTAGACCGATTGGAATGAAACAAAGACTAAATGTTACGGGAAGCTCTCTACAATACATCAGTGAGGACCGCATTCAAATCGGTTAAGCAGTTTCAGAGATTAGCGTGCACAAACAGACAAAAATTCTAAAAACAATTTTTTTTTACCTCTGTAATATAAGTACAAGATGTATAATTTTTTTTTAAATCTTTAATGTATTACACGGCTCGGGTTATGGGAAACTTGCTACAATATACCAGTGGAAACCGCATTTAATTCGGTTAAGCCGTTTCAGAGATTAGCGTGAACAAACAGACAAAAATTCTAAAAACTATTTTTTTCATCTCTGTTACATAAGTACAACGTGTACAAATTATTTTTTTTTGAAAAAATATTGAATTTACAAACAGGCTTGTTTACGAATTTTATTATTATCTCTATGTATAAAAATTAATCCCCATTTCCCTTGGTCACGGCATCACGCGTGAACGGGTAGACCGATTTTAATTCGGTTTTCGCTAATGGAAAGAGGGATAAACGGGGAATGTATAAAAATTGTACCCCGGGCGAAGCTGGGGGCGGGTCACTTGTATACATATATAGATGATCCCTTTGGGAACAGCACTTTTACAAGATTTTAGCATTTACAAGAAGATTTTAATTAGCTACTTTTTTTATTTTTTTTTTTTGAGCGCAGGACATTGTCAGTAAGTTCTAACATGCTTGCCCACAGATTTGCTCTTGGCAATAATCAAGTTAAAATAACTTCTGTGGCATTCAAATAAATTCTGAGCAGTCTGTGGGTGACTTATGCACAAATAATGCCTTCAGAATGCTGTTGAGACTGCCACCCAAAATCATAAGGGTGCCATATGAGTGGCATCCTTATGGCAAAAGATTAGTAGCAGTAACAATAGCATTCTGAAAGCAATTATGGATGAGGTAGATTGTCCCATGAAGATATTTGGGGCTGAATATGTGCATATCTGAATTAAATTATTATTATTATTATTAAAGAATGACTCGTCTCCCCCTCTAAAAGCCAAAATGAGGAGGAGACGGTGTAACCCCCGACAGAAGCACAGTCGGTCGGGGTTCAGGGCGACAAGGACAGAAACCGACGTACTATTCTGGCCCGGGAGGGAACCACCACGGAATCCCAACCGCCTCAGGTTATCCCTCAGGCTGACCGGGATTAAACCATTTACGGACAGAACAACTGGGATGATTTCAGCGGACGCCACGGGCCACATGTCGACGTACTCGTGGGCCAAGTCGTAGGTACTTCCTCCTCGGTTTCAGCCTTCACGAGACCATCGTCATGCGGGATAGTGACATCCACCAAATACACCCGCGACTGCTCCCGGTCCATCAACGCGATATCAGGTCTATTCGCTAGAATAGTCCTGTCCGTGATGATGGGCCGGTCCCAGTAGAGCTTGGCACGGCTGTTCTCGAGGACTGCTTCTGGCGAGTTATTATAATAATAATAATAATAATTTTTATTATTATTATTATAATAACTCGATCGTCAAGCCGTTTCTACTTGGAAGAATCTTTCATAAATAAAAATGACTAGCTTTTACCTCGTCTCATTTTCTTAGGTGTTAAAATTAATTTTTGTGAGTTGAATATTTATTATTTGCTTTTTTATACGATCCCTCGGGAATAGTATCCTTTTTTTTTGGATGAAAGGCACCCTATGTCCTTGACGACATGTATACAAAATTTCACTGAGATCGATTGAGTAATTAAGGCGACGCCAGCCCCTAATGATAAAAAAATCCACAAATAAGCGTTTTCCTTTTAAACTATCATAATGATTATAATTTAAAAAATGATTATTTTTTAAATTATATTTAATTGTATACAAAATTGATTTTACAAGTGCACAAAACGAACCAAAACGAATGGTTTTGTGGACGAGTTATAAACTCTGCTTTTCACTTCGATTGCGAGGAAATAAAACAGTAGTATAACATAACATTTCTTTAAACGCACGAAAACGCCGCTTTATTTTTTTAAATCTTACGACATTGACATTGACATCTTATGACATTGGCTTGGGCTGCAGACCTATGCGGCCTACTATTAAATTAATTTTGTAATAATAATTTTCTTAAATTAATTAAATAACCTACCGTACTTGAGTTTAAATTTTAATATCTTTTAAATATTATAAAACAATTTAATATATTTTAAATATTATAAAATAACAAATTGTATCTATGAACTCCTTATTTTGTTTGGCTGTATAGCTCATTTTCTTTGCCTTAATATAGATACATTTATGAGCAGATATGTTAATGCACTTGTGCACAAAATTTGATTTTGTGCAGCCTTTATCCTGCACAAATAAGCACTTTCAGAGCATGAGAAGTGAGAATAAATTTACTAAGTTGGGGTCTAATATCGACGTTGTAACCGTGCGATTTGCTTAATAATAAATAATATTTTAAATAGCTAATTCTTAAGATAAATTTTAAGATCCACTATCTGAAGTCTCATCAAAAGAAAAATTTGAATTACACTTTATTTAATTTTTAAATAGATATTTCCGAGATTTGCAAGTGGCGAATCCCCCTCAGCAGTCCCGTCAATTCAGTGCGGGACGAGTTTTGCGGCTGGCGCCGCCTTAAGGCGTGAAAGGATTAAAATAAACTTAGGATTGGAAGGCCTTACTACACGATGTTCATTTAACGGAAGTAACATATAAATGTAAAAACGGAAACGCGAACGAAATAATATTTTAGGAAGCCTTAGCCATATTTCAAGCCTCTGATGGTTTTGTAGATTGGAATCGCTCGCTGTTATATGTGATGACCTTTTAAAAATGTGCTTTATAATCTATATTTGTACATATAACAAAATTGTGTGTCTGAAAATTTTTTTTGTCTGTTTGTGCACGCTAATCTCAGAAACGGCTTAACCGATTTGAATGTAGTTTTAACTGATGTATTTTAGCAAGCTTCCCGTGACATTTAGTGTTTGTTTCATTCCAATCGGTTTACAAACGAAAAAGTTACGCGCTATTCCGAATGCACGGCTAGTTCCCAAATAAACTCTTGTAAGAGATTTAAAAAAAAAATCAAATCAAATAGACGTTAGAGCCATTGTATTTATCAATAGGAATTATCTTTCATCTTCTTCTATTTATATAAAAATTTATGTGTGTATGTATGTTCCCTATGGCTAAACCTATTTTTTTTTTTTTTTTTTTTTTATGTTATGTCGACAGACAGGCTGACGGTCCACTTGATGGTAGGTGGCTACCGTCGCCTATAACACAAGCAACGCTACAGGTGCTGCAAGTGCGCTGCCGACTACAGTAGGATTAAGGATAAGGGATTAGGAGGGGATAAGGAAATGGGCTCTGGCATCCCTTACTCACTCACCGAAACACAACAGCACGTATATGCTGTTATTTCACGGTGGTCTTCTGTAAGGGGGTGGTCACTGCCGCCAGGCGGGCTGTTCAAATGACTGCGAAACGCAGTGTGCCCTACCACTACTTTTCAAAATCCAGACCAGAGTCATTTTTTGAAAATTACATTATAATTTCCAAAGTTGACCCCGCCGGGAATCGAACCCGGGGCCCCTGAGACGTTAGGCAAGCATCCTTGCCACTCATCAAGTATCAGTCAATCTTCAGATTAGCCCAGTAAAAATGAAATGATCATTGATTGACAAAAACAGATGAGGAATAAAGATTGAATAATGAACACAAATGCTAATTCTAGTATAATATATTACATACAGGGTGAGCCTGAAACCTCGTGCGCGCGGTATACCTACGGTATAGCGCGTAACTTTTTTATTTGTAAACCGATTCGAATGAAACAAACACTAAATATCATGGGAAGCTTGCTAAAATACATCAGTGAAAATAGCATACAAATCGGTTAAGCCGTTTTTGAGATTAGCGTACACAAACAGACAAGAATTCTAAAAAAAATTTTTGACCTGGGTTAAAAAACATAAGTATTTGTACAATTTTTTTATTTTTTTATTTTAATGCTCGTTTACGATTTTATTATATAATGTTATAAATAAAGACTGAAAAAATGTTTTAACACAAAAAGGAGGCGCGGACGAAGTTAGAAGCAAAAGATAGTATATATGACGAGCCCGTTGGATGAGTGGTTAGGGTGCGTACCTTAACGCTCTGTTCGATTCCCGGCAGGGTCAACTTTTCAGGCTCTGGTTTGGATTTGGAATGTAGTGGCAGGGCACACTGCGTTTCGCAATCATTTGAGCAGCCCGTCTGGCGGCAGTAACCAGTTAACCACCACCTTACAGAATACCACCGTGAAATAACAGCACGTGTGCTGTTGTGTTTCGGTGAATGAGTAAGGGATGCCAGGGCCCATTTCCCTATCCACTCCTAATCCCCTATCCCTGCAGCGCACTTGCAGCAGAGCTTGGGTGTTGCTTGTGTTATAGGCGACGGTAGCCACCTACCATCAAGTGGACCGTCAGCCTGTCTGCCGACCTTAACACACGCACACACATATATATATATTTATATAATCAGAGGGAAGTATCTAAAATATAGTCAATAGTTTGATTTACATAAAAAAACCCCACTGGCACGAATTGTTCTGTACGCTCCGGTTAATACGACAATGCGGACAAGAAAAGATTTATTATTTTGAGGCAAACATTACCACAGATATTTTATGTTTGTAGGTTCCGCATAGTTATAAAAAATCGAAATCAACTTATCGAATAAGTTAACAATAAGTCAAGCACGATAAGTGTTGCGTGTGTTTTCGTTACTAATTTGTATTCATAAGACAAACGATCGATAGGTTTAGGTAACCACAAGCTTTTGTTAGTCCGTGAGCCCTTTGTTACTTCAAAATAACTTTAACTTAAGGGGGAGACAAACGCTAAATACTAAAAATATCCATTGTTCAATGAAGATGTTACAAGAAATGGACGAGACAATTGCTTTGAAAAAAATATATATTATACTTAAACATGTGAAGGACCAATTGTATTAATTAGAATTCTCGTTAAAGTAATAGAAACTCCACAAAAAAAGATAGAACAAGAAGAGTTTGACTTTTATTGAAAATTCTCTCGAAAACGGCTTGTTGCGCGCATATGAATCCTGTACCTATTAATAAGTTAATATCAGATGAAAAAATTGTATTTATAAAAAAAAATTTTTGTGTAATGTTCTAATGGTAAAAACAAAAAAAAAACCATTTCTAGGCGTGTTGAATTGTCTCCGCCGCCAGCGAGTTCTATTGTAAATGTCATTTGCCTCAGTGAAGCCCTTAAGCAGAGGATGTACATACATATTTACTTGAAATCGCTTTTAAACATTAAAAAAAGTGTGAGTTCAGCTCCCACGTACATACGATTGTAAATAAAGAGCCATCTACAATAGTATTATAGATGGCGCTTCAAAATAATTAGGTGAAGCGGCGACATCTATAGGATATGGGTAGAACTGCTTAGAAGGACATAACGCTTTTTAGTTAACGCTTGCATTAATTTTATCCCTCATACAATTTGCATACCGCGGGCATTATATGAAAATCGATTCTTTAGAAGTAAACTCAAAAAATAATAATAATGGACATTTGTCAAGAATTTTTTTTAAAACAGTTGTTGGACTGGCTACCGTCGCCTAAAACACAAGCAATGTCAAAGCTGCCGCAAGTGCGCTGCCGGCTGCTGTAAGATTAAGGATAAGGGATTAGGAGTGGATAGGGAAATGGGCTCTCGCATCCCTTACTCACTCACCGAAACACAACAGCACACGTGCTGTTATTTCACGGTGGTCTTCTGTAACGAGGTGGTTACTGCCGCCAGACGGGCTGCCCAAATTACTGCGAAACGCAGTGTGCCCTGCCACTACTTCCCAGATCCAGACCAGAGCCATTGAAAAGTTCATTTTTCAAAGTTGACTCTGCCAGAAATCGAACCCGAGAACCTTAGAACAGAGCGATAAGGCAAGCACCCTAACCACTCATCCAACGGGCTCGTCCCTAATTCCATATCCCTATGTTTGGCAGCGCACTTGCAGCATCTGTGGCTTTGCATCCAATGTCTCTGGCATCCCCTACTCACTCACCGTGAAATAACAGCACATATGCGGTTTTCTTTTGTAAGAAGGTGGTTACTGATCTTACTGTTGCGTGTCGGCGAGTGAGTGGGTGATGCCAGGGCCTATTTCTCTATCATTTCCTGATACCTTATCTTTAATCCCACTATGGCTGGCAGCTCAATTGCAGCACCTGTGGTTTTGCTCGTGTTATAGCCGACGGTAGCCACATACCATAAAGTGGACCGCCAGCTTGACTGACGACCCTTAAAAAAAAACATTTAAGAAGTCCATCAAGACTCGATGTAGATTAATGGTATATCTTGAACATAACATCATTATAGGAAAGGAAAAATTCTTAATTCCCTAATAATTACAATATACCATAACACGCAATACCATCATTAAAAATTGACTCCTAAGTCATTAATCAAAACTACACCGCATCCAGGGTGTAATTGATTGTTTTAAGTTATGGTGGGGAAACCAAAATAAACATGTGATTTATTGATTACGACACACGTCTTTGAGTAAAGTTCAGCAGACAGGCTGACCGTCCACTTGATGGTAGGTGGCTACCATCGTCTTTAACACAAAAAACAATGGGCTCTCTCAATTACTCAGCGAAAAACAACAGCAGACCCTCGAAACAGTTTTTTTTATTTAGCTCAGTCCAGTCTAATAAGGTTTCGGTATGGAAATTTTATGAATAAAATTAATACAGGCGTTGCGTTACGTTATATGTCACTGTCAATTTGAAATTTGTGGGGCAGCTGACAGCTTATTTTTATAAGCTAATCTTGTATGAAAAGTGTAGTCCGCGTTGAGGATAGCATGATATGACCTGCCCGCGCAGCGACATCTGTCGTCGAAAAATGAACTATTTGACGATTGTGGCCTGAATAGGTGGAGGAGATTGGCGTACTCGTGCAGTGGAGAGGCTTACCCAGTATCTGTCCGATTTATAAAAAATATTTCACGATCCACAGCTATCGGAGGCAGTTGCGTTGTGGATCAAGACTGCGCCATAGAGGACACTTTCTGCAGGAACGACTCCCACGTGTGGACTTGTCGGTGCCGAGAGGGATTCGTGGACTTCGAGAGCCAGTGTTGGCCCAGTGAGCGGATCTCTTTGGTAACAATAAAATGTCTGGATTTGCAAGGAATGTATTTATCATCACAATATACTAATTGGTTCATAGGCGAAACGTATAAGGCTCCAAAATATTCTCCTTTTCAACTTTATGTTCCCTAATTCTATTCTCTGGGCTTATAAAAGCAAGCCCGCGTCGTGGAACGAAACGATAGTGCGTTATAAGCTCAGAAAAGACTGACGAAAACTATAGACGAAACAATACACACTCTTAAGTGAGGCAGGTAAAAGGGAGACGATTCTGCAATAGGGTGACGGCCGCTCTATAGTCTGACGCGAATAGTTGATATACTGTACGCGACTGACACATAAAAACTGTAAATAATAAAAACAGAAAAGAGACAAAAGACTAGAGCGAGACGACAACAGGGTGACCCTAACCTTTTCCTTTGTCGTCTCGCTACACGTCCTTAAACAGGACTTTTTCTTGCATATTGTGTTGTATATAGTAGAATAGGCTAAAATGAATATAATGTATAAGTTAAGTTAAGTGCAAAAATGTAACCTACAGATACAAATAATGAATAAAGACACAGAGCGGGCTTAGGAAGAGTGGGGGATAGTTCCACGAATTAAGAGAAACTTGGTGGGGGAAATTCCTATAAAAACGCTCCACCAGGAGTCAACAACTGACCGTATGAAGAGGTCCGAAGAATAGCCGTATGAGGTGGCTGAAGAACACGGTCGTATGAAGAGACCGAGAAGAAAAGTGGTAGACAACCGGTCCTGATATAGAGAACAAGTGGCAAGAACTATCCCGTTTGAGACTTCGAACCGAAGCCCGCTCTGTATTACCGAGTAACGCGGTGTTTTCCTCCAATCCCAGCACACAGTGCCGGTAAACGTGGCCAGTACATATACCTAACTATATTTTTTGTTTAATGAATATTATAATAATTAATTGGGATAAAAGCTGTTAGTGGACAACATTTTTAACTGCATACACAAACTGTACGACAAGTAGGTTACGCACACATCTTCAGCGACCGGCTTCACTTTTTAAAACGTTTTTGTTCGTAAGGGCTCTGTCTATAGTTTTTTTTTTGGTCTGAGGTTATAACCTGTCGCCACAGCGATATCTGTCGTCGAAAAAATGAACTATTTGAACTTATAAAACGTAGTGACATCTGTGTATACCGAACGTAACTAACATAACTTTTGTTGGAACACGTGACATCTGAGTATGCAGAATGTAACTAAATAATGTAGGAGAATTTTATACATTTAGTTTTATACTTTCAAAGGAGTAAATTCCACTCGAGCGTCGAGACACACGTTTTTTAAATATTTTTCTGATAAAATAAAAAAATGAATAAATGGGACGATTTGTGGCGCTAAATTGTTTAAATGAGTCTTCGCCCGCACGGTACAGGGGCGCGGGGGTATGACGACAAAGGGGGCCGAGAGAGGTGCGGGGGCGGGAGGACTCTTGCCAAGCGGGCCTTTATACCGCTCTGACGTGGACTTATTTAAACGGTTTAACTATAGAAAGCTCGGAACTTAGCTTTATTTTATAACGTAAGCATCAGCTAACAAAGTATTTTTCAACTCCATACAAAGCCGGGGGCAGGTCGTTAGTAAGCACATAAACAATGTTCTGTTTGATTAACCAAATATTTGACAGTTGACAAGTGACATTGACAGCAAAAATACGTCCGGAGAATTTGTCAAATATTCTATTCCCTGTTGCTACAAGTTAGCCCACGTTATGATAACCATTGACGATAAATAGATTGTGGCTGTTATGAAAATACATTAAAATTATACGCTATTATTACAACGCCATTCTAATATTCATGTTTGACGTTTAAACGTCAAAAATACAATTTATGTTATTTATTAAAAGCAAGGTGAGGAAATCATTTGTTTAACGCCATCTATATTCGATTTTCATGGTAGCGTAATAAATAATTTTAATTGTGAAAGTGACAGAGTACCTACACTGCGTTTCCCAGTCTTAAATTGGGCAACCAGTTTGGCGACAGAAATCAATTCCTAACAAAAGACTATCGTAAAGTTGTGTTTCGGTGACTTAGTGAGGGTGCCAGAGTCAATTTGCCTAGGTATTCCCTCTTAATCCCCTATTATCCTATGAGGATAGCAGCTTTTACCTACACATGAAGTGGACCAAATAAAATAAAAAATAAAATTGTTACCTCGTTATGTAGTTAAGTTTAAAAAAAAAGTAAAACTGATTTTTAAATATCATAAACCACTTTTTGTTCAGAGACCATAAAGTAGATAAATAGACTTTTTATGAAAATACGGGATGGAACTATTCATAGCCATCACCTAGTCATTTCATCGCAGACCATTTCATCGCCGTTCGTTGTGGTCTTTTGTTTATCATGCGCAGTATTGTAAAAAGCAAAAGAAAATACCAGATAATATATTTATCGTCAGAAAACACGTAAATTTTCATAAAATGTATATTTTAGTTGTATTTTAACAGTTAAGTTGAAATCGTCGGCATCATCCTTCCTACATGGATAGATGCTGATCAAGAGCAAACCCATCTTCAATAAAAAAAAAACACATTTATTGTTATTTCGGAATAAATGGAATTCTGGTTTTGGCAAAAAGACTGTCTATTATATAAGTGTTACAAGGCTTATTTGTACCTACTGGAAACAAAGTTAGATTAGGTTCTGGAATCTTAATGAAATTAAAAACGAGCGGAGAGCGTACAATTTGAATACTAGTCTTGGCAAAAAGACAGTCTATCACAAAATGTGTTACAATAAGACTTACTGGAATTGTACTGGAAACTTGTGTGACATTGAATTTTTTAAGTGATGTTGATGCCAATATTTTAACTAAACGGCGATGAAATGGCCGGCGGCGAATCGGCCGGCGATGAAACGGCTGGCGATGAATTGTCCTAGACCCATAAAAATAGCGTTTATATATGTACGTATTGTATTTAATTCTATTAAGAAGTAATATCCTGTGACTGGTAAAAATAAGTGTAATGAGGTTCAAATGTGGAAAGTACTAACTTAGTATACTACTAACTTGTAACAAATAATGTTGCATCATTTTATGTTGCAATGTTGCAATAAGGTTGCTAATAAATAACTTAATAACTACTTAAGTACTTACATTTTATAAATTTATAATTATTAAGTATAGACAAATATATAAAACTACATCATGCTGAGCTAATTTTTTTTTAAACACTAAACATACCAAAAAAAAGTTATAAAATTTGTAATGTCGTGCAGAGTAATGCCGATTTTATTTTTGGCAATTGTGCTGCCAATGACATGCAGTTTTCATAAAGTAATAAATCACTGACTTACCTGGCGGGGAAGTCGGAGCGATCTCCTTCGGTGGTTGTGTATTACTCTTCCCGAAGGTGGTTAAAGCCTGAGAAGACTCCCCGGTGAGCCAACCGGCCAGCAGTAAAAACAAAATGGCCGCCGCGGCCTGCCTTCGGCACCACATCTCAATGCGCCAAAACATATGCATTTTTATATTTTTTATTTTATTCCACTATAAATTCCTATTTTATAAAAAAATTAATATTTTTTTGTTCGATAAAAAAATATTTCCTTTTTTCTTTTTAATGTATGTTGCCTACAGCGCCACCAAGCGGACGATGAAGGAACTAAATTAAGTAGCTCAAATTCTAAGTAGTTACTCTTTGAAAAAAGAACCCCCATTTTAGGCTATTAAATGTACAAGCCAAAAAATATTTACCAAAAAATCTATTTTTTTTCTAGATTAGCCCAGCTAAAACTTAGCCTCATTAACAATGGCCAAATGCAAAAAATAGGGAATTTTGTTTTTCTATAAACGCACCTTGCTATACTCTGTGTCTTTGTGCGTGGTATAATGTGTTTTTGAACATCGGATTCAAAATAATTTACTTAAAAGTTGTTTCTACAAAAATACTTGTCAATTGGCATAAATGGTACATAGATAAGCGGGACGTAAATAAAATGCAATAATCATAATAGTTATGAAGATAAAAAAGTGCTTTTTTATGTTCTGTGTACGCATTGAGTTTTAGTCCCAGGATTTGTATTCTATGTATGTGCTGCGCTACGACTAAGACTAAGACTATTTCTGTATAATAAGTTTTATATGACATAAAATGTCATAACATGACATTTATGACATTATATACACCCATTTTTAAAAAGTGTCTTAATTGGATTCTATAGTGCTAATGAACCACTAAAAAAAACACCAAATTTTTATTCAATCGATATAAGTTTAATAGAAATGCATTTAAAATTTACATTTTCAAATTTCGCGCGTAATTTGACGAAAACGCTGGAAACCATTTTGCTCTGTGGCCATGACGTCAGTTGACACTGACTGACACTTTTTTGTTTACACAACCGTATGACGTAAACATGGCGGCTACTATTTCATTGTGTTTAAGAACAGACTAAAAATTCTGAAAACTTTGAATTTAATTTTAAAATTTATTTTCTTATTTTACGAACTAAAACTAACATTTTCCGACTGCTTTTTGCCTAAGCTATCTCAATAATATACTTTTAGATATTTTTTTTTCATATAGACTAAAATACCCTAATGATTCCAATCGTATCAGAAAACATAAGCATCCACGACATAACCTCAAATGTGCACATTGTACGATTTATTTACAAACTTGGCCATTGCTGATAATCGTGAAGATTGGGCTCATGGAATCTTTTTAAATGTCCTAATTACAGGTCAATTTCCAGACCTGTACAGTCATAGCCCAGGCTTGTATGGGAATGGGGTTTCTCCTTTTAAAAGAACTATGATGCAATAAGTACATACATACATACAATGGTATTTTTTATTCTGTTCTATCGTAACCGCGGCCAAAAGCTTGTTGAAAATAAAGCGTTGTACACAAGTTATGTATAATAATGGTAACTAATAAATATTTAACTATAATTTTTTGTAAGAGCTTATTTATTCCTATATATAGTTGAGTTATAATTTTACATGATGTGGCGTCGGATTTATAGATATAATAAAAAAATAGGGGTTGCACTGGGGGAGTGCAGGCAGAAGTGAAAACTTGAATATTAACATTGTGCTTTTTTGATATTTTGGAATGGTTAGGGAATAATTCCACACAGTGGCGACCGTCCACCTACGTCACCACTTGTGTGGCTACCGGACGCCACTCTGGCGACGGTCGCCAACGCTCCTAGCAACACGAAACTTCACCCTTGCGGAGACATTTACTAGACCCCGGACCCAGATATACGCCCGCCGCGGCGTATATCTGGGTCCGGGGTCTAGTTGAGCTGGTCTTACGAATTTTCGATCGAGTTTAACATTTTTTCCTCGTCGCAAAAACGCACAACGCCACTAAAGAAGTTTTCACTTCAAAAAAATTGTAAACGAGCCGTGTCTGCACATTAAATATTAAAAAAAAAAAAAAAAAGAAACGATTTTACCAAGGTAAAAAAAAAATAGTTTTTAGAATTTTTGTTCGTTTGTCTGTGCACTTGAGTACGCTAATCTCAGAAACGGCTTAACCGATTTGAATGCGGTTTTTACATATGTATCGTAGCAAGCTTCCCGTAACGTTGAATGTTTGTTTCGTTCCAATCAGTTTGCAAACAAAAAATAATAATTACTCACTATACCGAATACCACGCGGGCTTATTTAGATTTATTTTTTTTAAATATGTCGGTCCATTTTTTAATTGCCCTTTTTATATTTTTTTACTAAATAACAAATAAATCACTCTTTAATTGATCTTTAATCGTACGATTCTGAAAATTGTTTTTGAACGCATCTGTACCTGCCTACTAATACGAAAAAGCTGAAAAGTTAATTTGGTTAGTTGAATGCTTTTTAGTCTGATTTTTTAATTTCTTTTTGCATTTTTTTTTATGTTATGGCGACAGACAGGCTGACGGTCCACTTGATGGTAGGTAGCTAACCGTCGCTTGTTTTTTATGTTAAGATCGGCAGACAGGCTGACGGTCCACTTGATGGTAGGTGGCTACCGTCGCCTATAGCGCAAGCAACGCCACAGCTGCTGCAAGTGCGTTGCCGACTACAGTAGGATTGAATAAGGGATTAGGAGGGGATAAGGCATTTCATAACTAAGTAAATTCTTAAGGAAGGTTACTTACTTACGCCTACCGAGAGTTAACGAGAAGCTCCTAAAAGCACCGAAAATTACCGAATTCCATATTCTGTTTGTGGCAATATAAATTAAACAGCAGGTAAAACCGCGAGATACAGCTAGTTTTGAATAAAATTGAGACAAGTGACTTTTTATGGGTTAAATACATATAATTTAAAATTAATAATCGATACTTAAAAAGTACTATTAGTTTCATAGTCAATCAGAAGATGGCGTTGTTATTAATTTTTCTATGTATGTTGGTAAACTTGCTTTTTTTATTATTAAAATTATTGATGCGGTAAATGAATATAGAGTATCCATGATTTGAGTAAAGTTTGTGTTTTTAATCAAAAAATAACCAGAATGTATAGTGTTTTGAGGGTTACCAAACGCTATAAGACGCGAAGCCACAGGAGACTGCGTGAGTTCTAACAGTATGTAGTATTCTGTGGTTTAAACATTAATTGCCTTGCTAATTAGCTTACATTAAAGGTCAAACCGCACTTGAGCGGCGCTACACGTCCAACAAGCTGCGACGCGTCTCTTCTCACTTGCGCGGCGTGACATTTTCTCTTTTCAGAGTACTTCGTAAAACCACAGAACACTATAACTCATACTGTGTTCTGTGATATAATATTTATTTTTTAAAATATATTGTAACTAGATTAATTAATTTCTCGTCATCCATCGTGCCTTGACGTAAAATCGCTCATGAACAAATGTGTTCTGGTTTTGCTGTGATAATAACTACTTGGAAATAGGTAAATAAACTGTAACTTTTTTTGATGACCTTCTGCCCCAAGTCTCTTGCGGCCCATTCTTCTTGGCTATGATGGTCCTTCCGAAGCGCTGGTAGACTCGAGACATGTAAAAGAACCCCCTGCGGCCTATTTGCAGAATAAACTTTTGAATTTTGGATTTCGAACAGATTAGATTACAAAGAAATATGGCCACGCCTGCATCTGTTGAGATAACTCTGCCGCGACCTGTCGCGCAGCGCAGCTCAGTGCAGCGCAGCTCAGCGCAGCGCAGCGCAGCTCAGCGCAGCGCCGATTCAGTGCGGTTACGTTCACATGAACCAATACAAATTATTATTTTTAGTGACGCGCCGCGTCGCGCAGTGCAGCGTCACACAGCGCATGTGCGGTTTGACCTTAAAGTGACGCTTTCAAAACGCGTCTGCGTCTATATATCTATCTCTTTTTATATTAATATATAAATACCGGTTTTGTGTTTACCGTAAAAATCCGAAACAGCAATCTTGAGATGTGGTGTGTTATAGAGCTTCCTATTAGAGTTGAAATCCTGTATTGACACGGAACTACACAAAATTGACACTCACCTTACGTTCAATTGATAATTTTGTTTCTAGAAAAGTTTGCGTGTGAAGGTAAATTGGTGTGCTGTAACTTGAAAGTGTGCATTGTTCATAGCCAATCAGGTGCAGCCAGTAAGCGTTTGACGTATTTGTGATTGTCACGTGATTTGACTGTTTGACAGACGCAATCCGCAGTACGCAATAGTCATACAACTTCGTTGCACTAAATCTCAAAAAATACACATTGTGATATTTTAATACATCCTACAATGCAGCCATCACTTATTACAATTTCACGGAGTTTTTTTTTTAATGCTAAGGTCGGCAGACAGGCTGACGGTCCACTTGATGGTAGGTGGCTACCGTCGCCTATAACACAAGCAACGCCTAAGCTGCTGCAAGTGCACTGCCGACTACAGTAGGATAAGGGATAGGGAAATGGGCTCTGGCATCCCTTACTCACTCACTGAAACACAAAACACACGTGCTGTTATTTCACGGTGGTCTTCTGTAAGGAGGTGGTTACTGCCGCCAGACTGGCTGCCCAGCCACTACTCTCCAAATCCAGACCAGAGCCAAATTTGAAAAGTTGATTTTTCTAAGTTGACCCCGCCGGGAATCGAACCTAGAACCGCTCATCCAACGGACTCATCATTTCCTTAGTTTTACTAACGCACGTCAATAGATGGCGCTGAAAGTGATAGTTCAAAGATTTTTTAAATATATCTTCTAAAATTTTAAATTCGCCATTAATATACTTTGTAAGTATTAAAAAATGGACAATTGAAGAATACTCAAAAAGCACTCATATTTTTTGAGATTGAAGATTAAACCGCACTTGAGCGGCACTGCCCCTGTTATAATTCTTTTTTAAATCATTTTTTTGGCAGACAGGCTGACGGTCCACTTGATGGTAGGTGGCTACCGTCGCCTATAACATAAGCAACGCCACAGCTGTTGCAAGTGCGCTGCCGACTATAGTAATATTAAGAGGGGGGATAGCTAACTAGATAATTAATTTTTCGTCATCCAACGTACCTCGATGTGCCATCGCTCGTGAAAAGACTAGAATGTGAAGAAATATGGTCACGCCGGGCATCTTCGCTGCTGCAAGCTATCACGCACTTGGCAGCGCACTTGCTGCACGTCGCTGCGTGAAGATGATCCTTATCAAGCTTGTGGCAGCGAAGATGCACGGCTTGGCCATTTTTCCTTAAATTCTAGTCTTTACACGAGCGATGGCACGTCGAGGCACGTTGGATGACGAGAAATTGATTAATCTGGTTAGCAGTTACCCGGAATTTAATGATTTAAAAAATATTTATTTTATCACAGAACACTATATGACTCGTTGTGAGTTTATAGTGTTCTGTGACTTTTATGAAGCACTCTGAGATCAGAAGTGTGCTACAAAGAGCCGCGTCGCTACGTGCAGCGCAGCGCAGCGCCTCACAAGTGCGGTTTGACCTTAAGTCCAACAAAGTTTGCATGGAAGTCGATCTGTGGTTGCAGTATATTTGAATTTTTCTGTCAATGAGTAGATAAAGTATGAGTTAATGTCCCATTATATAAGAGATGATCGCTTACCCGGTGCCACGGTGGTGGTCGGCCTCGGTGGCGGTTCAGTATTGGCCAGGCCAAAGGAGGATATTCCGCCGAATCCACGGACAGAACGGATAGTCCATACATTCAGCAACACTATCAGAGCGACCGTTACGCTTTGCTTGCACAATCGCAACATCGTCTTTAATCTTAGTTATCACTGTAGTTAGTCTGTGGTTTTATATTAAAATTGTCTGTGGTTCTGTATTGTACTTGTCTGTAGTTATTGTTCTATGATTTGTCTACAAAAAAAAATTTTTTAAAATATAAAAAATTAAAAAAAAATACCTTAATAAGTGTATATCTGGTAATGGTTATATTTTTTATTCTAATAGCTGGTAAGACTTGTAAAATGACTTTTGCAAATTAGGCAATGACCAAACATAGACAACAAAATTGACAATTATTTATAAATTTTATTTTTACTTATTATATATTTATTATATCTTGATTTATGGACTTAAAAATGCGTGAAATAAATAGATTTTATTTTATTCGATTTTGATTTAAAAACCGACGATACCAAGAGGTCAACGGATAGCAGACGACTGCCATTTCTAAATGTAAGAAATTAAAAAAAAAAAAAACAATTAATTAAATCGAGCAATAATTTCAAACGAAAATAATACAAGCACTATTTTCGCAATGTGATGTATTCAGACTTTGTCCTTGGGCGGTCCGTCTAGCCAAGTTTTTTGCCTATTTGAATTGCTAGCTTTTATTCCTTTGGCTAGACGAGTCTGACAGAGGTTCATTCTATTTACGTATAATACAAAAAAAAAAACACGGCGATTTCATTGTAGCAATAAAAAATGGAGCCTTAATTTTTTTTTAATAGTTCGCGATATAATTTTCCCTTTGCGGTTAAAATGTGTCGCAATTAAATTGAAATAACCACAACTAGTTTTCCTAATAATTTGTGTAAATAAAACTACGTTTTGTGTAAATAAAACTAAATAAATCAAATAAATAAAATTAAAAGAGTTTTTGAGTGTGTTTCTGTTGAGCTTTTTTCAAAGATCTGTATTGTTGTTGTCTGTAAAATTTGTTGTTGAAATCAATAAAAAAAATGCAGTTTTTCTAAAAAAAAAAAAAATCTGACGTGAGTGACGTGTAATGATAGGTTTGAATGAGTCTGTAGTGTCTTATGTCTTATATCATTATGATAGTGTCTACGAGAAATTCGAATCGCCTATCTTATATTCAGGAATGTGGAAGGTAGTGCAGAAGATGAAAATGAGTTAGAACAATTTTAGACAAATTAATAAAAAAACAAATAATTTTTCAATTCTCTGTACCACAGACTATATATAGACTGTAATTTTAACACCCTGTATAAAACTTTTTTAAGTTATGCCTTTTCTCTTATGTTCATTACGTGTGATCTTAATCTAACTCATGATTTCTTGTTTCTTAAAAAAAAGTCAAGAGATTTTGTGACAAGTGTTATTTACAAGCCAATAATGTGTTATTTCGACAACATCGAGATATTTTAGAGTAAATATTTACAAGAAGTAATGTGGAATTTTGGAAAAATATCTTGCCCGTTCTTACCGGGCGGGGGGGTCGGTGAGGGTCGCGGGGTTGAGCTTTTTATGCCGTTATTGAGACCGAACGCAGGACTAAATGCAGGATCGCAAGGCCCGACCATCCACAGAGTGAGAAGCAGAGGCATTACGACCGAAGACATTGACATTTTAAAAACTGAAATTTCACATTATTATTAATGATACCTCAGTGTTACCTACATATACCTACGTATAATTAATTCTCCTCAATATCCCATACCGTTTGTTTCACAAAAATAACTAAATATTTTGTTAATTACTCAATTTCCAATAGGCAAAATTAATCATATTTTTCTCAACCATAAAAAAAAAATTGCCAACAAAAAAAAAAACATTTTAGCACTTTGACATTTTTAAACACAAATTTTAAAGAATATATATTATAGAATGCCAAATATTACTACATATAAGCCATTGTTTGGCATTGTTCTTTTTTTGAACTAATTAAGTTAACACAGCACAATAAAATTCATTTTGAAGGTGACATAATTTTCAACAGTCAACAATAGATGGCGCAATTTTAAATTTATAATTTATATGTAAATTTGTCTGTTCATAAAGAAAAATTATGTTTGTAATGTAAAATTTCATATTAATATTATAATTTTATTTAAATACCCCGATCCCCCCGTTTTTTATTATAATGTCAAAGAGAAGATATCGAAAATTGTTAAAAAGATGGTTAAAATGGTTTGTGTTTTAAAAGACCTTAAACCGATCTGATCGAAGAAATCAAAATGGCGTTTAATGTTATTTTTACTACGGTTTATTAGAAGAGATTAGGTATTTATATTACATACTAAACTAACAATAATAATCATAAACCAATAAACAGTAATAATAATAATAATAATAAACCTGAGAACGATTATTTGGATACAATTTGACGCCTATAGATAGACACGTAATAGGAATATTTTTAATTATTGTCGTTGTACTCATATATCGATCTTTACTTGCAAATATCTCGGTAACGTGACACTTTGGGGTACCATGATACTTGACATTTTTTGTTCGTTTATGTGTCCTCTACCCATACATACCACTTTCATTCCAATTCAATGGCGGCGGGTCGATATGCCAGCTTCCATTAAAAAAAATTCGAACCCCTTTCTATGAAAGTACTTATCTTTTACCCGAATCCAAAAAGAAACTCACGATATAGGATATTGATGGTTCAAATGTGAAATCTGGAGATCAAAAATTACACAATTTGATTCAAAGAACCCGAATTTGCCACGAAGCCATTTTTACAAGTGAAATCAGAAACGAAATATTTTTTTTTAAATTTAACTTACAATTTTTATCTCCTTATAACCTGCATAAGCAATACAATTTCCTAACGAAAACCTGCCTTTATAACGACGTGTCGGTCCCAAATATTGTTCCTTATAAACGCTTCGTAGCAAATATTTTCTATATAATGGGACAAACATACTCTTACAACCGCGATTAATTTTTACTTACAGAAAACCAATCGTAAGATTCACACATTGCAAAATGGATTTGTTTGTAAATTACAATATTCGACAAGAAGATTTCACTAATAACGGAGAGACGGCACCTCTGTCTTTGAATTATCGTTGTCCTTTTCGCACTACACGGTCCGAGACAAAGATGGCCTATATATTCGTTCTTATAAGAACGAATTGTCCTGCCAACATCGACGTAATATCCAACTAGACTTCTAGTACAGGGCGAACACATTCAGACAACACATTAGAGAAATAGATATTATATAATTCGGGCAGTAACGACCAATAGAATTTCGTCGTGACCTTGATCGGACCAAGTGGCGTTCAGTACCCCGCGCCCGCGCACCTGACTTAGTTGCCAGAAAAGTTTGCATTGTGAATAAATAGGTATTAGCCGTCTACTTGGATATTACGTCGATATTGTGTAAATCTCAAAAAATTTGAGTTTCCTCTCGTCTTGAGCATGAAGCTCTTTGTTTTTAGTAGAGAAATATTTTTTTTTTATATAAAGCCCTACACAGACGTAACTATATTATATTTTATATTAATATACGTATTATAAAGAGAAAAGATTTGTATGTTTGTAATGAACAAACTCAAAGACTACTGGACCGATTTTAAAAATTCCTTCACTTATAGAAAGCTACATTATCAGCGAGTAACATAGGCTACTCACCCTCCCCTCATCTCCCCCTTTACCCCCTCTCCATACAAATGTATGTTTGTAGTGAATAAACTCAAAGACTACTAGACCGATTTTAAAAATTCCTTCACCTATGGAAAGCTACATTATCAGCGAGTAACATAGGCTACTCACTCTCCCACCATCTCCCCCTTTACCCCCTCTTCATACAAATGTATGTTTGTAATGAATAAACTCAAAGACTACTGGACCGATTTTAAAAATTCATTCACTTATGGAAAGCTACATTATCAGCGAGTAAGATAGGCTACTCACCCCCCCCCCCATCTACCCCCTTTACTCCCTCCATACAAAATTGCCGTTTCCCATGAATAATATTTTATAAAGAGACGCGGCCGAATTCGCGTGCACACCTAGTATTAATATAAAGATACTTTCCCTAATTTTAATATTTATTAGTATTAAATAACTCTAAAATTAGTATAAATACTTCATAGAGGTACCTACATAGTAACGGTGGCAGCCAACGAGTTTAAAAAGCGATTGTCATCGTCTTGTCATTAATTGTTAAAAAATAATTAATAAATTTATAACAATTAATACATTTATAAATAATATACTCAAATGAATAGACTTTAAATGTCGTTTCTTAGTTTACAGGTAAATAATTTAATTATATATAAAAATCTCGTGTCAGGATGTATGTTCGCGATAAACTCTGAAACTACTGAACCGACTTTGATCAAACTTCTCAAGTATCTGTTATTTGGTTCAATTTAAAAGATAGGATAGCTTTTAACTTACATAATTATTGACATCAATATTTGTTATTGCAAATTAAATGTTTATTATACAACAGTAGTGTCTATTTATAGGTTAGTTCGATGAATTATTAACAGATGGCTCTGCCTTGCTACCATCAGCGGCATCCGAAGTTTACCCTCTGTGTCCCACTTGCAACTTCTTACATAAGTAAGATAGAGAGAAAAAACTTCAAATGACATTCATGGTAGGCCTTCTGTAGATTAATTTATGGATACAACATTCGGATACAGTAAAATAGAAATAATTTCTGTTTTTTGTATAGTAAGATAAGATTAACGATGTACTCATTCATATCATCGTTAATTCCTGTGATTGAACTGAACGCCCCACTGTTACATTGAACATGGCAACATTATTTCACAAAGTGACATCGATTTTTACGATTTTTTTGTATATTTGGTAGGTATGAGAATAGGTCTTCACTTTAACATATGGTTTGAAAATAAAATTGGACCCGATAGGTGGCGCCACAATCGGTTTAAGGAATGTATTTTCGGGTTCTGGCAGGACAACGTTTGCTGGGTCAACTAGTTCTTGTATATATTTATATATCATGTAAATATTGGATATTGTGTAAATACTAAAATAATAAACTTTGTTTACAGAGCAACACAGTCAGTCAGTTTGTTTATTTAAAACTTCCAATTAGTCTTATATTAACAAACTATAAAGCCGAAATACCACTCACTGACTCACTGATTGGGTGACATTTCTTTCCGGGAAGGAGCCGCGGGGGCGTTCGCCTCTCTGGCCGGTCGCGGAGTACGAATAAAGTTGTCGAGAAATTAATTCAAAGACCTCGCCACCTCGACCTGGTAAAAAGTCGGCGAAGGGATCTCGGAAAGTACGAGAGCTAGAAGAGATCGGAATGCGGAACGTCACAGAGCGTCATCGGGGGTTACCGAATCGCGACCCATCCCCGTCCCGCCCATACATTTTTTTTACACTCCATACAACTTTTTTGAAATTTCCAATCCCCGTAGCTCCAGAACCGTAAGGAATAGTGATATCGTGTCTTCGGCGGATAACCGTTTCTCCCCGAGGTCCATCGGCTGGGACCGTCGCCCTTGCCCTACCTCCCCCCATTCACCCCCCCTCCATACAAAATTGCCGCCTTTGACGAAAGGGATGGCACTATCCGCTAAACGGTGCGAGATATCCCGACGGTCACTACGGCGGGTTTCCATCTCACCGCGAGCCGCTTCCTGGGGGTCAACCAGATTTTCGATTTCTCCCCCCCTTCTGCACCCCTCCATACAAATTTTTCGTTTTCTGGAACGGCCAATTTTTCACTGAGAAGGGGTCGACTTGCGACGCTCGTTCGCACCCGATCGGATAGACGGTGAAGTCGCGGGGATCAGAAGTTTCTCGAAGCCCCGATACGACGACCTGGTAAAAAGTTGACGGGAGGTACTCGGGAACGATGAGTCGCCGAGGGGTAGCGTTTACGGAATGTCATAGAGGGTCATCGGGGGTTACCAAATCGCGACCCATTCCCGTCCCGCCCATACATTTTTTTTACACTCCATACAACTTTTTTGAAATTTCCAATCCCCGTAGCTCCAAAACCATAGGGAATAGTGATATCGTGTCTTTGGCGGATAACCGTTTCTCCCCGAGGTCCATCGGAGGGGACCACTATTCTTGCCCCATCTCCCCCCATTCACCCCCCCTCCATACAAAATTTCCCCTTTTGACGAAAGGGATGGCACTGTCCGCTAAACGGTGCGAGATATCCCGACGGTCACTACGGCGGGTTTCCATCTCACCGCGAGCCGCTTCCTGGGGGTCAACCAGATTTTCGATTTCTCCCCCCCTTCTGCACCCCTCCATACAAATTTTTCGTTTTCTGGAACGGCCAATTTTTCACCGAGAAGGGGTCGACTCGCGACGCTCGTTCGCACCCGATCGGATAGACGGTGAAGTCGCGGGGATCAGAAGTTTCTCGAAGCCCCGATACGACGACCTGGTAAAAAGTTGACGGGAGGTACTCGGGAACGATGAGTCGCCGAGGGGTAGCGTTTACGGAATGTCATAGAGGGTCATCGGGGGTTACCAAATCGCGACCCATCCCCGTCCCGCCCATACATTTTTTTTACACTCCATACAACTTTTTTGAAATTTCCAATCCCCGTAGCTCCAAAACCATAGGGAATAGTGATATCGTGTCTTTGGCGGATAACCGTTTCTCCCCGAGGTCCATCGGAGGGGACCACTATTCTTGCCCCATCTCCCCCCATTCACCCCCCCTCCATACAAAATTTCCCCTTTTGACGAAAGGGATGGCACTGTCCGCTAAACGGTGCGAGATATCCCGACGGTCACTACGGCGGGTTTCCATCTCACCGCGAAGTGCTTCCTAGGGGTCAACCAGATTTTCGATTTCTCCCCCCCTTCTGCACCCCTCCATACAAATTTTTCGTTTTCTGGAACGGCCAATTTTTCACCGAGAAGGGGTCGACTTGCGACGCTCTTTCGCAACCGATCGGATAGACGGTGAAGTCACGCGGATCAGAAGTTTCTCGAAGCTCCGATATGACTACCTGGTAAAAAGTTGACGGGAGGTACTCGGAAACGATGAGTCGCCGAGGGACAGCGTTTGCGGAATGTCATAGAGGGTCATCGGGGGTTACCAAATCGCGACCCATCCCCGTCCCGCCCATACCTTTTTTTTACACTCCATACAACTTTTTTGAAACCATAGGGAATAGTGATATCGTGTCTTTGGCGGATAACCATTTCTTCTCGAAGTCCATATTGACAGGGACGATCATCCTTGCTCCGTGAATGTCCAACCAACACCTACTCATACTACTAAAAAGAGAGCTCTCTAGGTCACACAAGGGGTTACGTCATCAACATGAGGCCGACCGAACCGAACATTCGCATAGACGCTAGCGCCACAGTTTGGCCGCGGTACAATTATATACTATTTGGATTTGATTTGAAGCGTCATTAAGCGTCATTCTTTGTCAAAAGTAAGTTTAAAATCGTGAATTTTAAACTATAACTAACTATGTATTTAAAAAAAAACAACGAAACGCGCCATTAATTAAATGGACAACTTTCAACCAAACAAGCACTAATGCGAACGTAAGATATATTTTTTATTAACTTTTAAAATAACATAACCTCTTTTTATCGCATAACATCTCTGTTTGTTATCAATTATTGCAGGTTTGCGAACATCATTTTACAGAAAAGTACATTTTCCAGCTGAGACGTATTAAGAGAAATATTGCAAGAAAGTAGTTGTGAACTTATAATAAGGATGCAAGTGAATATTTAAAAAAATACATGTTCAGTGACTATAGTGATTTTTTATTTGTTTATTTAATCATAAGGTATGTGGGATCAGTGAGCTATTATGTACTAACGTAGGTACTGTGGAATATAAATAACTGTAAAGAAAGGTAATGTAGTCAAGTCATAGCAATGTCAAGTATTCTGAAATATCAGTCTCTGTAACTTTTCATCATAATTTGTTGTTTAAAAACCACAATGAATTGAAAAAGATCCATAAGGAAACTTATCCAAAAAGATAAATAATATCAGACATAGTTATTTGCATTTTCAATCGAATTTGAAGTTGGGGTATAGTAAAGGGCGGCACTTTTTTTTTACAATAATTTTTTTTTGCCAATGGAATGAGCAACAATTGCAAAGATATTGTATTCATTTACAAAATGTGTTTTTACAAGACTTATTTGTGATGAAAAGAAAAGGGTTAGGTTCTGGAATGTATATGAAATAAGTGTGAGTGGAGCGAGCCAGAATACTGATGATGGCAAAAAGACTGTATACTTATTACAAAATGTGCATTACGATACTCGCCCCATACAAAAACATATATTATTATGTTGTTGTAATAGGAATACTCTTATAATTGGTTTATTACATTTAATTGGCTTTAATATTGTGATGTGTGTGATATTATGCCATATTTCAATTCACTGCCTAAATTTAATATAGTATATAAATATCCTGCAGATCAATATAAACCATAAATTTTTGTTTTTGGTATAGTTCATATAGGTGCATTGGAAATAATTGGCTTATCTGAATTTATTCGAATATTGGCCAACTTCAGCCTATCTATACCTAGCTATACAAAATGCCATACTTTCTGTTAATTCACAGAATAAATTTTAACACTGTTTTTTATGGAAACCATTTTAAAGTAGTGGAATACAGTTAAGAATAAAGATAAGTGACTAAGGGATAATTACATATCGCCTCTCTCACCTAACCAGAAAAATTAAAACTATTTAAATAAATGTCATGCTTAGATCATTGGAAAATACTTACTTTTACTACTATTATACTCATGCTACATGTACCCTAATACAATTAACAAATTAGGTAGGTAGTGTATTAATGAATTAAATTTTAATTGCCTGGTTAAATTCACACTAATAGTTAAGAAGACTGCTTTGGGAAATATAGAGGTATGGCTGGATCTCAGTCCTATGTAATTTCAATGAAACAATATTTGAAATTGAATCAAAGCTCCAGAGTACCTACAATCTTTGTTTCCCTTAACTATAAAATCTCATACTTTTGGACAATGTAAGATATACGCATTACAGACAATCTTTCCAATGATCAAAGTAATACCTACATAGTTGTAGCTCATAAACAGAAAACTTGAGTTTTAACATCGGTGTCTCTGAACAATGTAGGTATTAAGTATTATCATAAATAACCATATCCAGTTACCCATTCTCACTTAACATTGTACAAAAGTTAATAAAAATAGGCACAAATATCATTAAGTAGGTACTTAGTGGTACTTATCCAATGAAGAAATTAATGTAGATATAAATTGTAATCATGAACTAATTAAAAGTTTAGATATGAGGAGGATTATTACTGCCACACAATGATGATGTTAATTTATTTCTGTTTATTTAGTTATTATTGTAGTGAATAAAATAAATTGTGAGGAATTTTTAAATTGTCAAAATATTACATATATTTTATTTTATTGCATCATCAGCTGTGGACACTGAACGCGAAACGACGAATACAATGGATAAGACTTAGAACACTTAGTATGAAAGACAAGGAGTAAGAAGGGAATTGAGCACACTCGTAATAATATAATACTTGTAAGAATTTTATGAAAATTTATTAAGACTATTGTTTACGACTTATAATCAAGACTACAGACTAATTATGCTCAAGACTCGGCGTAATAAGACGAAAGACTTATTAACTAACTGACGAAAATATTGTCGAAATGCCTACTGAAGATTTCCAAGGCCAAAAACACTTACACAGACCAAAAATGACCCCCGAAGCGCCGCAGAAGTGCGTCCCTTGAATTTTAACCCGTCACCCCGGCTTGCAGCCCTCGGCATCGAGCAACCTACCACTTCACACACCCTCGACTTAGTTGCGATAACCCTCCGCGAGCTGCTTGCAGCCCTCGGCATCGAGCAACCTACCACGTCACACACTCTCGACTTAGTTGCGATAACCCTCCGCGGGCTGCTTGCAGCCCTCGGCATCGAGCAACCTACCACTTCACACACCCTCGACTTAGTTGCGATAACCCTGCGCGGGCTGCTTGCAGCCCTCGGCATCGAGCAACCTACCACTTCACACACCCTCCACTTAGTTGCGATAACCCTCCGCGGGCTGCTTGCAGCCCTCGGCATCGAGCAACCTACCACTTCACACACCCTCGACTTAGTTGCGATAACCCTCCGCGGGCTGCTTGCAGCCCTCGGCATCGAGCAACCTACCACTTCACACACCCTCGACTTAGTTGCGATAACCCTCCGCGGGCTGCTTGCAGCCCTCGGCATCGAGCAACCTACCACTTCACACACCCTCGACTTAGTTGCGATAACCCTCCGCGGGCTGCTTGCAGCCCTCGGCATCGAGCAACCTACCACTTCACACACCCTCGACTTAGTTGCGATAACCCTCCGCGGGCTGCTTGCAGCCCTCGGCATCGAGCAACCTACCACTTCACACACCCTCGACTTAGTTGCGATAACCTTCCGCGGGCTGCTTGCAGCCCTCGGCATCGAGCAACCTACCACTTCACACACCCTCGACTTAGTTGCGATAACCCTCCGCGGGCTGCTTGCAGCCCTCGGCATCGAGCAACCTACCACTTCACACACCCTCGACTTAGTTGCGATAACCTTCCGCGGGCTGCTTGCAGCCCTCGGCATCGAGCAACCTACCACTTCACACACACTCGACTTAGTTGCGATAACCCTCCGCGGGCTGCTTGCAGCCCTCGGCATCGAGCAACCTACCACTTCACACACCCTCGACTTAGTTGCGATAACCCTCCGCGGGCTGCTTGCAGCCCTCGGCATCGAGCAACCTACCACTTCACACACCTTCGACTTAGTTGCGATAACCCTCCGCGGGCTGCTTGCAGCCCTCGGCATCGAGCAACCTACCACTTCACACACCCTCGACTTAGTTGCGATAACCCTCCGCGGGCTGCTTGCAGCCCTCGGCATCGAGCAACCTACCACTTCACACACCCTCGACTTAGTTGCGATAACCTACAACTTCGAGCAACCTACAACTTCCGCGGGCTGCTTGCAGCCCGCGGCATCGAGCAACCTACCCTGGTTGCGAAAACCCTCTGCGGGCTGCTTGCAGCCCGCAGCATCGAGCAACCTACTAGTTAACAACTATAAAGCTGAAATACCACTCATCGTCTACTGATCTTAACTTCGGGGAAGGAGTCACCTGGGGATTCCCCTTTTCGGCGGATCGTGGTCTACGGATAAAGTTGTCGAGAAATTAATTCGAAGACCTCGGTACACCTCCCTGGTAAAAAGTCGGCGACGGGATCTCGGAAGGTGCGAGAGCTAGAAAGTGGAAATTTGCGGAACGTCATAGAGGGTCATCGGGGGTTACCAAATCGAGTCTCATCCCCATCCCGTTCATACATTTTTTTTATACTCCATACAAATTTTTTGAATTTTTCGAAGACGGATAACTCCAAAAGTGGTGAGGATAGGGAGGCGGTCTCTTCTCCGGACGATCATCGTTCCTCGAGGTCCAACGGCCTGGACCTTCATCCTCATCCCACCTGCCCCCCTTCACCCCCCCTCCATACGAAATTGCCACTTTTGGCCAAAGGGATGGGGATACCAGCTAAACGGTCGGAGCTATCCCGGAGGTCTCTATGGCGGGTTTCCATCCTACCGTGAGGTGCTTCCTGGGGGTCAACCAGGTTTTCGGATTTCCCCCCCCTTCATCCCCCCTCCATACAACGTGGTCTTTTTTTGGAACAGCTACCTTTTAGCCCGGAAAGAGTCCACCCGGGCCAGACTCTTGCACCTCGTTGAAGAGAGGATGAGTTTCTGCGTTTCAGGAAGGCATCGAACCCTCGGTGTACCGACCTGGTATGAAGTCGGCGACGGGATCTCGGAAGGTATGAGAGCTAGGAAGGGGTGGTTTACGGAATGTCGTAGAGGGTCATCGGGGGTTACCAAATCGAGTCTCATCCCCATCCCGTCCATACATTTTTTTTACACTCCATACAATTTTTTTGGATTTTTCAAAGCGGGATATCTCCAAAACGGTCGAGGATAGGGAGGCAGTCTCTTCGGCGGACGATCATCGCTCCTCGAGGTCCAACGGCCTGGACCTTCGTCCTCCCCCCACCAGTCCACCTTCACCCCCCCTCCATACAAAACTACCGCTTTCGGCCGAAGGGATGGGGATACCGGCTAAACGGTCGGAGCTATCCCGGCGGTCTCTATGGCGGGTTTCCATCCCTCCGTGGGATGCTTCCTCGGGGCTATCCCGCTTTTCCGATTTCTCCCCCCTTCATCCCACCTCCATACAAATTTTTATTTTTTTGGAACGGCTGCCATTTTACCAGGAAGCAGTCGACTCGGGGTGGTCGCTTCTATCCCACGTTATAGGGGGTGACGTCTCGAGTTCCTCAGACGACCTCAACCCTCGGTACACCGACCTGGTATAAAGTCGGTGAGAGGTCCTCGGAAACTACGAGTCGCAGAGGGGCGCGGTTTACGGAATGTCATAGAGGGCCATCGGGGGTCACCAAATTGTCGCCCATCCTTATCCCGCCCGTACATTTTTTTTACACTCCATACAACCTTTTCGAAATTTCCAATCCACTTAAATCCCAAACGGTGCGACCTATCCCTGCGATCGCTTCGGAGGATAGGGATCGCTCCCCGAGCTCCACCGGCCGGGACCGTCACCCTCCCCCCACCTGCCCCCCTTCACCCCCCCTCCATACAAAATTACCACTTTTTCAGAAAGGGATGGGGATATCCGCCAAACGGTAGGAGGTATCCCGACGGTCTCTATGGCGGGATTCCATCCCTCCGTGAAATGGTTCCTCGGGGCTATCCCGCTTTTCCGGTTTCTCCCCCCTTCATCCCACCTCCATACAAATTTTTAGTTTCTTTTTGGAACGGCTACCTTTTCACCCGGAAGGAGTCGCCGGAGGAATCCCCATTGTAGCGGATCGGAGAGGGGGTGGCTCACTGAGTACCAGAACAGTACCAAAGGTTGAGGATCGCGACCTGGTGAAAATTCGGCGACGGGATCTCGGAAACTGTAAATCGCAGAGGAGCGGGGTTTGCGGGATGTCATAGAGGACCATCGGGGGTCACCACGTCGCGACCCCCCCACTCCCCCCCACCCTTCGGACCCCCTCCGTATAAATTCACACACTGTTAGGGATCTTTCGCCCTTAAGAGACGGCGGTCGACGCGTCGCGGAGGGCCACGAGGTCGGGGTGCGCGAAAGACGAGGAGGGGGGAGCCGTGGGGGGAAGGGGAGCGCGCAGCGCGACCCTCCCCCCCCGGCCTTCCCTCCGAGGATTTCGCGCACCCCGACCTCGTGGCCCGGAGCGGCGCTGAGGGTCTGCCGGGGCGCCGAAAAAGTAAAAATTTTGATCCCCCCCTCGAACCCCCCGGCCGTATCTCGGAAACGGCGCGCCGCAGCCGGGTCGCGTTTGGGGTCGTCGGAGACGTCTCGGCGAGACGAATTTTTTGGTCGCGACAAAATTTCGAAATTCGCATTTTTGAACTTTTTCGAAAATATCTCGGGAGCGGTGCGTCGCGGACCACCCGTGTCGGTACTCATTTGAGAGGTCTCGGGGAGACGGATTTTATGCAATAGACCAAATATCACAATTTGACATTTGCGGTCTACTCGGTAGAGAGTCGGTAACCGTGGCAGGCAGACCCCCCGTGTTGGGTATCATTTGAAAGGTCTCGACGAGGACAATCCATTTACACCATCCCCCTTCACCCTCTCCCCCCCGCTCACCCCCGAAACGTCACGAAATACAAAACATATATCCAAATCCTTACCAAACCAATTAAAAGACCCAATACCACACCAAAACAATTTAAAAGATCAAATACCTACTACAGCAAAACCACTCGAGGGGCTCCCCCCCCGCGGGCTGCTTGCAGTCCGCGGCCGCACGCAAAAACTAGTTAACAAACTATAAAGCCGAAATACCACTCACTGACTCACTGATTGGGTGACATTTCTTTCCGGGAAGGAGCCGCGGGGGCGTTCGCCTCTCTGGCCGGTCGCGGAGTACGAATAAAGTTGTCGAGAAATTAATTCAAAGACCTCGCCACCTCGACCTGGTAAAAAGTCGGCGAAGGGATCTCGGAAAGTACGAGAGCTAGAAGAGATCGGAATGCGGAACGTCACAGAGCGTCATCGGGGGTTACCGAATCGCGACCCATCCCCGTCCCGCCCATACATTTTTTTTACACTCCATACAACTTTTTTGAAATTTCCAATCCCCGTAGCTCCAGAACCATAAGGAATAGTGATATCGTTTCTTTGGCGGATAACCGTTTCTCCCCGAGGTCCATCGGCTGGGACCGTCGCCCTTGCCCTACCTCCCCCCATTCACCCCCCCTCCATACAAAATTGCCGCCTTTGACGAAAGGGATGGCACTATCCGCTAAACGGTGCGAGATATCCCGACGGTCACTACGGCGGGTTTCCATCTCACCGCGAGCCGCTTCCTGGGGGTCAACCAGATTTTCGATTTCTCCCCCCCTTCTGCACCCCTCCATACAAATTTTTCGTTTTCTGGAACGGCCAATTTTTCACCGAGAAGGGGTCGACTCGCGACGCTCGTTCGCACCCGATCGGATAGACGGTGAAGTCGCGGGGATCAGAAGTTTCTCGAAGCCCCGATATGACGACCTGGTAAAAAGTTGACAGGAGGTACTCGGGAACGATGAGTCGCCGAGGGGTAGCGTTTACGGAATGTCGTAGAGGGTCATCGGGGGTTACCAAATCGCGACCCATTCCCGTCCCGCCCATACATTTTTTTTACACTCCATACAACTTTTTTGAAATTTCCAATCCCCGTAGCTCCAAAACCATAGGGAATAGTGATATCGTGTCTTTGGCGGATAACCGTTTCTCCCCGAGATCCATCGGAGGGGACCACTATTCTTGCCCCATCTCCCCCCATTCACCCCCTTTCCATACAAAATTGCCGCTTTTGACGAAAGGGATGGCACTGTCCGCTAAACGGTGCGAGATATCCCGACGGTCACTACGGCGGGTTTCCATCTCACCGCGAGCTGCTTCCTGGGGGTCAACCAGATTTTCGATTTCTCCCCCCCTTCTGTACCCCTCCATACAAATTTTTCGTTTTCTGGAACGGCCAATTTTTCACCGAGAAGGGGTCGACTCGCGACGCTCTTTCGCACCCGATCGGATAGACGGTGAAGTCACGCGGATCAGAAGTTTCTCGAAGCTCCGATATGACTACCTGGTAAAAAGTTGACGGGAGGTACTCGGGAACGATGAGTCGCCGAGGGACAGCGTTTGCGGAATGTCATAGAGGGTCATCGGGGGTTACCAAATCGCGACCCATCCCCGTCCCGCCCATACATTTTTTTTACACTCCATACAACTTTTTTGAAATTTCCAATCTCCGTAGTTGCAAATTTATCGGGAATAGAGATGTGTCGTGTCTTTGGCGGATAACCATTTCTTCTCGAAGTCCATATTGACAGGGACGATCATCCTTGCTCCGTGAATGTCCAACCAACACCTACTCATACTACTAAAAAGAGAGCTCTCTAGGTCACACAAGGGGTTACGTCATCAACATGAGGCCGACCGAACCGAACATTCGCATAGACGCTAGCGCCACAGTTTGGCCGCGGTACAATTATATACTATTTGGATTTGATTTGAAGCGTCATTAAGCGTCATTCTTTGTCAAGTTAGTTTAAAATCGTGAATTTTAAACTATAACTAACTATGTATTTAAAAAAAAACAACGAAACGCGCCATTAATTAAATGGACAACTTTCAACCAAACAAGCACTAATGCGAACGTAAGATATATTTTTTATTAACTTTTAAAATAACATAACCTCTTTTTATCGCATAACATCTCTGTTTGTTATCAATTATTGCAGGTTTGCGAACATCATTTTACAGAAAAGTACATTTTCCAGCTGAGACGTATTAAGAGAAATATTGCAAGAAAGTAGTTGTGAACTTATAATAAGGATGCAAGTGAATATTTAAAAAAATACATGTTCAGTGACTATAGTGATTTTTTATTTGTTTATTTAATCATAAGGTATGTGGGATCAGTGAGCTATTATGTACTAACGTAGGTACTGTGGAATATAAATAACTGTAAAGAAAGGTAATGTAGTCAAGTCATAGCAATGTCAAGTATTCTGAAATATCAGTCTCTGTAACTTTTCATCATAATTTGTTGTTTTAAAACCACAATGAATTGAAAAGGATCCATAAGGAAACTTATCCAAAATCAGACATAATTATTTGCATTTTCAATCGAATTTGAAGTTGGGGTATAGTAAAGGGCGGCACTTTTTTTTTACAATAATTTTTTTTTGCCAATGGAATGAGCAACAATTGCAAAGATATTGTATTCATTTACAAAATGTGTTTTTACAAGACTTATTTGTGATGAAAAGAAAAGGGTTAGGTTCTGGAATGTATATGAAATAAGTGATATGAAATAGTGTTATGGAGCGAGCCAGAATACTGATGATGGCAAAAAGACTGTATACTTATTACAAAATGTGCATTACGATACTCGCCCCATACAAAAACATATATTATTATGTTGTTGTAATAGGAATACTCTTATAATTGGTTTATTACATTTAATTGGCTTTAATATTGTGATGTGTATGATATTATGCCATATTTCAATTCACTGCCTAAATTTAATATAGTATATAAATATCCTGCAGATCAATATAAACCATAAATTTTTGTTTTTGGTACAGTTCATATAGGTACTGAAATGCATTGGAAATAATTGGCTTATCTGAATTTATTCGAATATTGGCCAACTTCAGCCTATCTATACCTAGCTATACAAAATGCCATACTTTCTGTTAATTCACAGAATAAATTTTAACACTGTTTTTTATGGAAACCATTTTAAAGTAGTGGAATACAGTTAAGAATAAAGATAAGTGACTAAGGGATAATTACATATCGCCTCTCTCACCTAACCAGAAAAATTATAACTATTTAAATAAATGTCATGCTTAGATCATTGGAAAATACTTACTACTATTATACTCATGCTACATGTACCCTAATACAATTAACAAATTAGGTAGGTAGTGTATTAATGAATTAAATTTTAATTGCCTGGTTAAATTCACACTAATAGTTAAGAAGACTGCATTGGGAAATATAGAGGTATGGCTGGATCTCAGTCCTATGTAATTTCAATGAAACAATATTTGAAATTGAATCAAAGCTCCAGAGTACCTACAATCTTTGTTTCCCTTAACTATAAAATCTCATACTTTTGGACAATGTAAGATATACGCATTACAGACAATCTTTCCAATGATCAAAGTAATACCTACATAGTTGTAGCTCATAAACAGAAAACTTGAGTTTTAACATCGGTGTCTCTGAACAATATAGGTATTAAGTATTATCATAAATAACCATATCCAGTTACCCATTCTCACTTAACATTGTACAAAAGTTAATAAAAGTAGGCACAAATATCATTAAGTAGGTACTTAGTGGTACTTATCCAATGAAGAAATTAATGTAGATATAAATTGTAATCATGAACTAATTAAAAGTTTAGATATGAGGAGGATTATTACTGCCACACAATGATGATGTTAATTTATTTCTGTTTATTTAGTTATTATTGTAGTGAATAAAATAAATTGTGAGGAATTTTTAAATTGTCAAAATATTACATATATTTTATTTTATTGCATCATCAGCTGTGGACACTGAACGCGAAACGACGAATACAATGGATAAGACTTAGAACACTTAGTATGAAAGACAAGGAGTAAGAAGGGAATTGAGCACACTCGTAATAATATAATACTTGTAAGAATTTTATGAAAATTTATTAAGACTATTGTTTACGACTTATAATCAAGACTACAGACTAATTATGCTCAAGACTCGGCGTAATAAGACGAAAGACTTATTAACTGACGAAAATATTGTCGAAATGCCTACTGAAGATTTCCAAGGTACACAGACCAAAGATGACCCCCGAAGCGCCGCAGAAGTGCGTCCCTTGAATTTTAACCCGTCACCCCGGCTTGCAGCCCTCGGCATCGAGCAACCTACCACTTCACACACCCTCGACTTAGTTGCGATAAGCCTCCGCGGGCGTCTTGCAGCCCTCGGCATCGAGCAACCTACCACTTCACACACCCTCGACTTAGTTGCGATAACCCTCCGCGGGCTGCTTGCAGCCCTCGGCATCGAGCAACCTACCACGTCACACACCCTCGACTTAGTTGCGATAACCCTCCGCGGGCTGCTTGCAGCCCTCGGCATCGAGCAACCTATCACTTCACACACCCTCGACTTGGTTGCGATAACCCTCCGCGGGCTGCTTGCAGCCCTCGGCATCGAGCAACCTACCACTTCACACACCCTCGACTTAGTTGCGATAACCCTCCGCGGGCTGCTTGCAGCCCTCGGCATCGAGCAACCTATCACTTCACACACCCTCGACTTAGTTGCGATAACCCTCGGCGGGCTGCTTGCAGCCCTCGGCATCGAGCAACCTACCACTTCACACACCCTCGACTTAGTTGCGATAACCCTCCGCGGGCTGCTTGCAGCCCTCGGCATCGAGCAACCTACCACTTCACACACCCTCGACTTAGTTGCGATAACCCTCCGCGGGCTGCTTGCAGCCCTCGGCATCTAGCAACCTACCACTTCACACACCCTCGACTTAGTTGCGATAACCCTCCGCGGGCTGCTTGCAGCCCTCGGCATCGAGCAACCTACCACTTCACACACCCTCGGCTTAGTTGCGATAACCCTCTGCGGGCTGCTTGCAGCCCTCGGCATCGAGCAACCTATCACTTCACACACCCTCGACTTGGTTGCGATAACCCTCCGCGGGCTGCTTGCAGCCCTCGGCATCGAGCAACCTACCACTTCACACACCCTCGACTTAGTTGCGATAACCCTCCGCGGGCTGCTTGCAGCCCTCGGCATCGAGCAACCTATCACTTCACACACCCTCGACTTAGTTGCGATAACCCTCCGCGGGCTGCTTGCAGCCCTCGGCATCGAGCAACCTACCACTTCACACACCCTCGACTTAGTTGCGATAACCCTCCGCGGGCTGCTTGCAGCCCTCGGCATCGAGCAACCTACCACTTCACACACCCTCGACTTAGTTGCGATAACCCTCCGCGGGCTGCTTGCAGCCCTCGGCATCGAGCAACCTACCACTTCACACACCCTCGACTTAGTTGCGATAACCCTCCGCGGGCTGCTTGCAGCCCTCGGCATCGAGCAACCTACCACTTCACACACCCTCGGCTTAGTTGCGATAACCCTCTGCGGGCTGCTTGCAGCCCTCGGCATCGAGCAACCTATCACTTCACACACCCTCGACTTGGTTGCGATAACCCTCCGCGGGCTGCTTGCAGCCCTCGGCATCGAGCAACCTACCACTTCACACACCCTCGGCTTAGTTGCGATAACCCTCTGCGGGCTGCTTGCAGCCCTCGGCATCGAGCAACCTATCACTTCACACACCCTCGACTTGGTTGCGATAACCCTCCGCGGGCTGCTTGCAGCCCTCGGCATCGAGCAACCTACCACTTCACACACCCTCGACTTAGTTGCGATAACCCTCCGCGGGCTGCTTGCAGCCCTCGGCATCGAGCAACCTATCACTTCACACACCCTCGACTTAGTTGCGATAACCCTCCGCGGGCTGCTTGCAGCCCTCGGCATCGAGCAACCTACCACTTCACACACCCTCGGCTTAGTTGCGATAACCCTCTGCGGGCTGCTTGCAGCCCTCGGCATCGAGCAACCTATCACTTCACACACCCTCGACTTGGTTGCGATAACCCTCCGCGGGCTGCTTGCAGCCCTCGGCATCGAGCAACCTACCACTTCACACACCCTCGACTTAGTTGCGATAACCCTCCGCGGGCTGCTTGCAGCCCTCGGCATCGAGCAACCTATCACTTCACACACCCTCGACTTAGTTGCGATAACCCTCCGCGGGCTGCTTGCAGCCCTCGGCATCGAGCAACCTACCACTTCACACACCCTCGGCTTAGTTGCGATAACCCTCTGCGGGCTGCTTGCAGCCCGCAGCATCGAGCAACCTACAACTTCCGCGGGCTGCTTGCAGCCCGCGGCATCGAGCAACCTACCCTGGTTGCGAAAACCCTCTGCGGGCTGCTTGCAGCCCGCAGCATCGAGCAACCTACTAGTTAACAACTATAAAGCTGAAATACCACTCATCGTCTACTGATCTTAACTTCGGGGAAGCAGTCACCTGGGGATTCCCCTTTGTGGCGGATCGTGGTCTACGGATAAAGTTGTCGAGAAATTAATTCAAAGACCCCGGTACACCGTCCTGGTAAAAAGTCGGCGACGGGATCTCGGAAGGTATGAGAGCTAGAAAGTGGAAATTTGCGGAACGTCATAGAGGGTCATCGGGGGTTACCAAATCGAGTCTCATCCCCATCCCGTCCATACATTTTTTTTACACTCCATACGAATTTTTTGGATTTTTCAAAGCGGGATATCTCCGAAAGGGTCGAGGATAGGGAGGCGGTCTCTTCGGCGGACGGTCATCGTTCCTCGAGGTCCAACGGCCTGGACCTTCACCCTCCCCCCACCTGCCCCCTTTCACCCCCCCTCCATACTAAATTGCCACTTTTGGCCAAAGGGATGGGGATACCAGCTAAACGGTAGGAGCTATCCCGGAGGTCTCTATGGCGGGTTTCCATCCTACCGTGAGGTGCTTCCTGGGGGTCAACCAGGTTTTCGGATTTCCCCCCCCTTCACCCCCCCTCCATACAACGTGGTCTTTTTTTGGAACAGCCACCTTTTCGCCCGGATGGAGTCCACCCGGGCCAGACTCTTGCAACTCGTTGGAGAGAGGATGAGTTTCCGCATTTCAGGAAGGCATCGAACCCTCGGTGTACCGACCTGGTAAAAAGTCGATGAGAGGTCCTCGGAAACCGTGAGGGATAGAAGGATGAGGTTTACGGAATGTCATAGGGGGTCATCGGGGGTTACCAAATTTAGTCTCATCCCCATCCCGTTCATACATTTTTTTTACACTCCATACAAATTTTTTGGATTTTTCAAAGCGGGATACCTCCACAACGGTCGAGGATAGGGAGGCGGTTTCTTCGGCGGACGATCATCGCTCCTCGAGGTCCAACGGCCTGGACCTTCGCCCTCCCCCCACCAGTCCACCTTCACCCCCCCTCCATACAAAACTACCACTTTTGGCCAAAGGGATGGGGATACCAGCTAAACGGTCGGAGCTATCCCGGCGGTCTCTATGGCGGGCTTCCATCTCTCCGTGGGATGTTTCCTCGGAGCTATCCCGCTTATCCGGTTTCTCACCCCTTCATCCCACCTCCATACAAATTTTTAGTTTTCTGGAACGGCTGCCTTTATCCCAGGAAGCAGTCGACTCGGGGTGGTCGCTTCTATCCCACGTTATAGGGGGTGACGTCGTGAGTTCCTGAGACGACCTGAACCCTCGGTACACCGACCTGGTATAAAGTCGGTGGGAGGTCCTCGGAAACTACGAGTCGCAGAGGGGCGCGGTTTACGGAATGTCATAGAGGGCCATCGGGGGTCACCAAATTGTCGCCCATCCTCATCCCGCCCGTACATTTTTTTTACACTCCATACAACCTTTTCGAAATTTCCAATCCACTTAAATCCCAAACGGTGCGACCTATCCCTGCGATCGCTTCGGAGGATAGGGATCGCTCCCCGAGCTCCACCGGCCGGGACCGTCACCCTCCCCCACCTGCCCTCCTTCACCCCCCCTCCATACAAAATTACCACTTTTTCAGAAAGGGATGAGGATATCCGCCAAACGGTAGGAGGTATCCCGACGGTCTCTATGGCGGGATTCCATCCCTCCGTGAAATGGTTCCTCGGGGCTATCCCGCTTTTCCAGATTATCCCCCCTTCATCCCACCTCCATACAAATTTTTATTTTTTTTTGGAACGGCTACCTTTTCACCCGGAAGGAGTCACCGGAAGAATCCCCATTGTAGCGGATCGGAGAGGTGGTGGCTCACTGAGTACCAGGACAGTACCAAAGGTTGAGGATCGCGACCTGGTAAAAATTCGGCGACGGGATCTCGGAAACTGTAAATGGCAGAGGAGCGGGGTTTGCGGGATGTCATAGAGGACCATCGGGGGTCACCACGTCGCGACCCCCCACTCCCCCCCCCCCCCCCTTCGGACCCCCTCCATACGAAATCCCACTATGTTAGGGATCTTTCACCCTTAAGAGACGGCGGTCGACGCGTCGCGGAGGGCCACGAGGTCGGGGTGCGCGAAAGACGAGGAGGGGGGAGCCGCGGGGGGAAGGGGAGCGCGCAGCGCGACCCTCCCCCCCCCGGCCTTCCCTCCGAGGATTTCGCGCACCCCGACCTCGTGGCCCGGAGCGGCGCTGAGGGTCTGCCGGGGCGCCGAAAAAGTAAAAATTTTGATCCCCCCCTCGAACCCCCCGGCCGTATCTCGGAAACGGCGCGCCGCAGCCGGGTCGCGTTTGGGGTCGTCGGAGACATCTCGGCGAGACGAATTTTTTGGTCGCGACAAAATTTCGAAATTCTCATTTTTGGACTTTTTCGAAAATATCTAGGGAGCGGTGCGTCGCGGACCCCCCGTGTTGGTGCTCATTTGAGAGGTCTCAAGGAGACGAATTTTTTGCAATAGACCAAATTTCACAATTTGACATTTGCGGTCTACTCGGTAGACCGTCGGTAACCGTGGCAGGCAGACCCCACGTGTTGGGTATCGTTTGAAAGGTCTCGACGAGGACAATCCATTTACACCATCCCCCTTCCCCTCCCCCCTCTCTCCCACCCCCGAAACGTCACGAAATACAAAACATATATCCAAATCCTTACCAAGCCAATTAAAAGACCCAATACCACACCAAAACAATTTAAAAGAGCAATTGGAATACCGTTGCAACACCACTCGAGGGGCTCCCCCCCCGCGGGCTGCTTGCAGTCCGCGGCCGCACGCAAAAACTAGTTAACAACTATAAAGCTGAAATACCACTCATCGTCTACTGATCTTAACTTCGGGGAAGCAGTCACCTGGGGATTCCCCTTTTTGGCGGATCGTGGTCTACGGATAAAGTTGTCGAGAAATTAATTCAAAGACCTCGGTACACCTCCCTGGTAAAAAGTCGGCGACGGGATCTCGGAAGGTGTGAAAGCTAGAAAGTGGAAATTTGCGGAACGTCATAGAGGGCCATCGGGGGTTACCAAATCGAGTCTCATCCCCATCCCGTTCATACATTTTTTTTATACTCCATACAAATTTTTTGAATTTTTTGAAGACGGATATCTCCGAAAGTGTCGAGGATAGGGAGGCGGTCTCTTCGGCGGACGACCATCGTTCCTCGAGGTCCAACGGCCTGGACCTTCATCCTCCCCCCACCTGCCCCCCTTCACCCCCCCTCCGTACGAAATTGCCACTTTTGGCCAAAGGGATGGGGATACCAGCTAAACGGTCGGAGCTATCCCGGCGGTCTCTATGGCGGGTTTCCATCCTACCGTGAGGTGCTTCCTGGGGGTCAACCAGGTTTTCGGTTTTCCCCCCCCTTCATCCCCCCTCCATACAACGTGGTCTTTTTTTGGAACAGCTACCTTTTCGCCCGGAAGGAGTCCACCCGGGCCAGACCCTTGCACCTTTTTGGAGAGAGGATGAGTTTCCGCATTTGAGGAAGGCATCGAACCCTCGGTGTACCGACCTGGTAAAAAGTCGATGAGAGGTCCTCGGAAACCGTGAGGGATAGAAGGATGACGTTTACGGAATGTCATAGGGGGTCATCGGGGGTTACCAAATTTAGTCTCATCCCCATCCCGTTCATATATTTTTTTTACACTCCATACGAATTTTTTGGATTTTTCAAAGCGGGATACCTCCACAACGGTCGAGGATAGGGAGGCGGTCTCTTCGATGGACGACCATCGTTCCTCGAGCTCCAACGGCCTGGCCCTTCACCCTCCCCCCACCTGTCCCCCTTCACCCCCCCTCCATACTAAATTACCGCTTTCGGCCAAAGGGATGGGGATACCGGCTAAACGGTCGGAGCTATCCCGGCGGTCTCTATGGCGGGTTTCCATCCCTCCTTAGTATGGTCCCTCGGGGCTATCCCGCTTTTCCAGTTTCTCCCCCCTTCATCCCACCTCCATACAAATTTTTATTTTTTTGTAACGGCTGCCATTTTACCAAGAAGCAGTCGACTTGGGGCGGTACTTTCTATCCCTTGATACAGGGGGTGACGTCACGAGTTCCTCAGACGACCTGAACCCTCGGTACACCGACCTGGTATAGAGTCGGTGAGAGGTCCTCTGAAACTACGAGTCGCAGAGGGGCGGGGTTTACGGAATGTCATAGAGGGCCATCGGGGGTCACCAAATTGTCGCCCATCCTCATCCCGCCCGTACATTTTTTTTACACTCCATACAACCTTTTCGAAATTTCCAATCCACTTAAATCCCAAACGGTGCGACCTATCCCTGCGATCGCTTCGGAGGATAGGGATCGCTCCCCGAGCTCCACCGGCCGGGACCGTCACCCTCCCCCCACCTGCCCTCCTTCACCCCCCCTCCATACAAAATTACCACTTTTTCAGAAAGGGATGAGGATATCCGCCAAACGGTAGGAGGTATCCCGACGGTCTCTATGGCGGGATTCCATCCCTCCGTGAAATGGTTCCTCGGGGCTATCCCGCTTTTCCAGATTATCCCCCCTTCATCCCACCTCCATACAAATTTTTAGTTTTTTTTGGAACGGCTACCTTTTTACCCGGAAGGAGTCACCGGAAGAATCCCCATTGTAGCGGATCGAAGAGGGGGTGGCTCACTGAGTACCAGGACAGTACCAAAGGTTGAGGATCGCGACCTGGTAAAAATTCGGCGACGGGATCTCGGAAACTGTAAATCGCAGAGGAGCGGGGTTTGCGGGATGTCATAGAGGACCATCGGGGGTCACCACGTCGCGACCCCCCACTCCCCCCCCCCTTCGGACCCCCTCCATACGAAATCCCACTATGTTAGGGATCTTTCACCCTTAAGAGACGGCGGTCGACGCGTCGCGGAGGGCCACGAGGTCGGGGTGCGCGAAAGACGAGGAGGGGGGAGCCGCGGGGGGAAGGGGAGCGCGCAGCGCGACCCTCCCCCCCCCCGGCCTTCCCTCCGAGGATTTCGCGCACCCCGACCTCGTGGCCCGGAGCGGCGCTAAGGGTCTGCCGGGGCGCCGAAAAAGCAAAAATTTTGATCCCCCCCTCGAACCTCCCGGCCGTATCTCGGAAACGGCGCGCCGCAGCCGGGTCGCGTTTGGGGTCGACGGAGACGTCTCGGCGAGACGAATTTTTTGGTCGCGACAAAATTTCGAAATTCGCATTTTTGAACTTTTTCGAAAATATCTCGGGAGCGGTGCGTCGCGGACCACCCGTGTCGGTACTCATTTGAGAGGCCTCGGGGAGACGGATTTTTTGCAATAGACCAAATATCACAATTTGACATTTGCGGTCTACTCGGTAGACCGTCGGTAACCGTGGCAGGCAGACCCCCCGTGTTGGGTATCATTTGAAAGGTCTCGACGAGGACAATCCATTTACACCATCCCCCCTCACCCCTCTCCCCCTCGCCCACCCCCGAAACGTCACGAAATACAATACTTATATCCAAATCCTTACCAAAACAATTCATAAGACCAACACCCAATACACCTAAACAATTTAGAAGAGCAAACAAAAAACACAAAACCACAGCAAAACCACTCGAGGGGCTCCCCCCCCGCGGGCTGCTTGCAGTCCGCGGCCGCACGCAAAAACTAGTTAACAACTATAAAGCTGAAATACCACTCATCGTCTACTGATCTTAACTTCGGGGAAGCAGTCACCTGGGGATTCCCCTTTGTGGCGGATCGTGGTCTACGGATAAAGTTGTCGAGAAATTAATTCAAAGACCTCGGTACACCGTCCTGGTAAAAAGTCGGCGACGGGATCTCGGAAGGTATGAGAGCTAGAAAGTGGAAATTTGCGGAACGTCATAGAGGGTCATCGGGGGTTACCAAATCGAGTCTCATCCCCATCCCGTCCATACATTTTTTTTACACTCCATACAACTTCTTCGATGGCGGATATCTCCGAAAGTGTCGAGGATAGGGAGGCGGTCTCTTCGGCGGACGGTCATCGTTCCTCGAGGTCCAACGGCCTGGACCTTCATCCTCCCCCCACCTGCCCCCCTTCACCCCCCCTCCATACGAAATTGCCGCTTTTGGCCAAAGGGATGGGGATACCCGCTAAACGGTCGGAGCTATCCCGGCGGTCTCTATGGCGGGTTTCCATCGCTCCGTGGGATGCTTCCTCGGGGCTATCCCGGTTTTCCGGTTTCTTCCCCCTTCATCCCGCCTCCATACAACGCGGTCTTTTTTTGGAACAGCCACCTTTTCGCCCGGAAGGAGTCCACCCGGGTCAGACTCTTGCACCTCGTCGGAGAGAGGATGAGTTTCCGCATTTCAGGAAGGCATCGAACCCTCGGTGTACCGACCTGGTAAAAAGTCGGCGACGGGATCTCGGAAGGTATTAGAGCTAGGAAAGGGGGGTTTACGGAATGTCATAGAGGGTCATCGGGGGTTACCAAATTGAGTCTCATCCCCATCCCGTTCATACATTTTTTTTACACTCCATACAACTTTTCTGGATTTTTCAAAGCGGGATAACTCCAAACGTGTCGAGGATAGGGAGGCGGTCTCTTCGGCGGACGACCATCGCTCCTCGAGGTCCAACGGCCAGGACCTTCGTCCTCCCCCCACCTGTCCCCCTTCACCCCCCCTCCATACGAACTTACCGCTTTCGGCCGAAGGGATGGGGATACCGGCTAAACGGTCGGAGCTATCCCGGCGGTCTCTATGGCGGGTTTCCATCCCTCCTTAGGATGGTTCCTCGGGGCTATCCCGCTTTTCCGGTTTCTCCCCCCTTCATCTCACCTCCATACAAATTTTTATTTTTTTGGAACGGCTGCCATTTTAACGGGAAGCAGTCGACTCGGGACGGTCCTTTCTATCCCACGTTACAGGGGGTGACGTCACGAGTTCCTCAGACGACCTGAACCCTCGGTACACCGACCTGGTATAGAGTCGGTGAGAGGTCCTCGGAAACTACGAGTCGCAGAGGGGCGGGGTTTACGGAATGTCATAGAGGGCCATCGGGGGTCACCAAATTGTCACCCATCCTCATCCCGCCCGTACATTATTTTTACACTCCATACAACTTTTTCGAAATTTCCAATCCACTTAAATCCCAAACGGTGCGACCTATCCCGGCGATCGCTTCGGAGGATAGCGATCGCTCCCCGAGCCCCACCGGCCGGGACCGTCACCCTCCCCCCACCTGCCCCCCTTCACCCCCCCCTCCATACAAAATTACCACTTTTTCAGAAAGGGATGGGGATATCAGCCAAACGGTAGGAGGTATCCCGACGGTCTCTATGGCGGGTTTCCGTCCCTCCGTGGGATGCTTCCTCGGGGCTATCCCGCTTTTCCGGTTTCTCCATCCTTCATCCCGCCTCCATACAAATTTTTAGTTTTTTTTTGGAACGGCTACCTTTTCACCCGGAAAGAGTCGCCGGAAGAATCCCCATTGTAGCGGATCGGAGAGGTGGTGGCTCACTGAGTACCAGAACAGTACCAAAGGTTGAGGATCGCGACCTGGTAAAAATTCGGCGACGGGATCTCGGAAACTATAAATCGCAGAGGGGCGGGGTTTGCGAAATGTCATAGATGGTCATCGGGGGTCACCACGCCGCGACCCCCCACTCCCCCCTCCTTTTTTTTTGTCACTCCATACAACCGACCCGGATCTTCGAATCCGCGTAGCTCCCAAAGGGTGAGACTTAGAACGGCGGTCTCTTTGGCGGATGACCATCGCCCCCGGAGGTCCGTCGTCTTGGACAGTCGCCGTCCCCCCACCTCCCCCCCTTCGGACCCCCTCCGTGTGAATTCACACACTGTTAGGGATCTTTCACCCTTAAGAGACGGCGGTCGACGCGTCGCGGAGGGCCACGAGGTCGGGGTGCGCGAAAGACGAGGAGGGGGGAGCCGCGGGGGGAAGGGGAGCGCGCAGCGCGACCCTCCCCCCCCGGCCTTCCCTCCGAGGATTTCGCGCACCCCGACCTCGTGGCCCGGAGCGGCGCTAAGGGTCTGCCGGGGCGCCGAAAAAGTAAAAATTTTGATCCTCCCCTCGAACCCCCCGGCCGTATCTTGGAAACGGCGCGCCGCAGCCGGGTCGCGTTTGGGGTCGTCGGAGACGTCTCGGCGAGACGAATTTTTTGGTCCCGACAAAATTTCGAAATTCGCATTTTTGAACTTTTTCGAAAATATCTCGGGAGCGGTGCGTCGCGGACCACCCGTGTCGGTACTCATTTGAGAGGTCTCGGGGAGACGGATTTTTTACAATAGACCAAATATCACAATTTGACATTTGCGGTCTACTCGGTAGAGAGTCGGTAACCGTGGCAGGCAGACCCCCCGTGTTGGGTATCATTTGAAAGGTCTCGACGAGGACAATCCATTTACACCATCCCTCTTCGCCCTCTCCCCCCCGCACACCCCCGAAACGTCACGAAATACAAAACATATATCCAAATCCTTACCAACACCCAATACCATACCTAAACAATTTAGAAGAGCAAACAAAAAATACAAAACCACAGCAAAACCACTCGAGGGGCTCCCCCCCCGCGGGCTGCTTGCAGTCCGCGGCCGCACGCAAAAACTAGTTAACAAATATAAAGCTGAAATACCACTGACATACTCATGCATAAAGTTCTCCGGGAAGGAGTCACCTGGGGATTCCCCTTTGTGGCGGATCGTGGTCTACGGATAAAGTTGTCGAGAAATTAATTCGAAGACCCCGGTACACCTCCCTGGTAAAAAGTCGGCGACGGGATCTCGGAAGGTGCGAGAGCTAGAAAGTGGAAATTTGCGAAACGTCATAGAGGGTCATCGGGGGTTACCAAATCGCGTCTCATCCCCATCCCGTCCATACATTTTTTTTATACTCCATACGAATTTTTTAGATTTTTCGAAGACGGATATCTCCAAAAGTGTCGAGGATAGGGAGGCGGTCTCTTCGGCGGACGGTCATCGTTCCTCGAGGTCCAACGGCCTGGACCTTCATCCTCATCCCACCTGCCCCCCTTCACCCCCCCTCCATACGAAATTACCACTTTTGGCGAAAGGGATGGGGATACCCGCTAAACGGTAGGAGCCATCCCGGCGGTCTCTATGGCGGGTTTCCATCCTACCGTGAGGTGCTTCCTGGGGGTCAACCAGGTTTTCGGATTTCCCCCCCCTTCATCCCCCCTCCATACAACGTGGTCTTTCTTTGGAACAGCCACCTTTTCGCCCGGATGGAGTCCACCCGGGCCAGACTCTTGCACCTCGTTGGAGAGAGGATGAGTTTCCGCATTTCAGGAAGGCATCTAACCCTCGGTGTACCGACCTGGTATGAAGTCGGTGAGAGGTCCTCGGAAACCGTGAGGGATAGAAGAATGACGTTTACGGAATGTCATAGAGGGTCATCGGGGGTTACCAAATCGAGTCTCATCCCCATCCCGTCCATACATTTTTTTTATACTCCATACAAATTTTTTGGATTTTTCAAAGCGGGATATCTCCAAAAGTGGTGAGGATAGAGAGGCGGTCTCCTCGGCGGACCGTCATAGTTCCTCGAGGTCCAACGGCCTGGACCTTCACCCTCCCCCACCTGCCCCCCTTCACCCCCCCTCCATACGAAATTGCCACTTTTGGCCAAAGGGATGGGGATACCCGCTAAACGGTCGGAGCTATCCCGGCGGTCTCTATGGCGGGTTTCCATCCCTCCGTGGGATGCTTCCTCGGGCCTATCCCGGTTTTCCGGTTTCTCCCCCCTTCATCCCGCCTCCATACAAAATTTTATTTTTTTGGAACGGCTGCCATTTTACCAAGAAGCAGTCGACCAGGGGTGGTCGTTTCTATCCCACGTTATAGGGGGTGACGTCACAAGTTCCTCTGACCACCTGGTCCCTCGGTATACCGACCTGGTATAAATTCGGTGGGAGGTCCTCGGAAACTACGAGTCGCAGAGGGGCGGGGTTTACGGAATGTCATAGAGGGTCATTGGGGGTCACCAAATTTTCCCCCATCCTCATCCCGCCCGTACATTATTTTTACACTCCATACAACTTTTTCGAAATTTCCAATCCACTTAAATCCCAAACGGTGCGACCCATCCCGGCGATCGCTTCGGAGGATAGGGACCGCTCCCCGAGCCCCATCGGCAGGGACCCTTATCCTCCCACTATCCCCATCCCTTCACCCCCCCTCCATACAAAATTACCACCTTTTCAGAAAGGGATGGGGATATCCGCCAAACGGTAGGAGGTATCCCGACGGTCTCTATGGCGGGATTCCATCCCTCCGTGAAATGGTTCCTCGGGGCTATCCCGCTTTTCCGGTTTCTCCCCCCTTCATCCCACCTCCATACAAATTTTTAGTTTCTTTTTGGAACGGCTACCTTTTCACCCGGAAGGAGTCGCCGGAGGAATCCCCATTGTAGCGGATCGGAGAGGGGGTGGCTCACTGAGTACCAGAACAGTACCAAAGGTTGAGGATCGCGACCTGGTGAAAATTCGGCGACGGGATCTCGGAAACTGTAAATCGCAGAGGAGCGGGGTTTGCGGGATGTCATAGAGGACCATCGGGGGTCACCACGTCGCGACCCCCCACTCCCCCCCCTTCGGACCCCCTCCATACGAAATCCCACTATGTTAGGGATCTTTCACCCTTAAGAGACGGCGGTCGACGCGTCGCGGAGGGCCACGAGGTCGGGGTGCGCGAAAGACGAGGAGGGGGGAGCCGCGGGGGGAAGGGGAGCGCGCAGCGCGACCCTCCCCCCCCGGCCTTCCCTCCGAGGATTTCGCGCACCCCGACCTCGTGGCCCGGAGCGGCGCTAAGGGTCTGCCGGGGCGCCGAAAAAGTAAAAATTTTGATCCCCCCCTCGAACCCCCCGGCCGTATCTCGGAAACGGCGCGCCGCAGCCGGGTCGCGTTTGGGGTCGTCGGAGACGTCTCGGCGAGACGAATTTTTTGGTCGCGACAAAATTTCGAAATTCGCATTTTTGAACTTTTTCGAAAATATCTCGGGAGCGGTGCGTCGCGGACCACCCGTGTTGGTACTCATTTGAGAGGTCTCGGGGAGACGGATTTTTTGCAATAGACCAAATATCACAATTTGACATTTGCGGTCTACTCGGTAGACCGTCGGTTACCGTGGCAGGCAGACCCCCCGTGTTGGGTATCATTTGAACGGTCTCGACGAGGACAATCCATTTACACCACCTTCTACCACCCCCCACCTTCCTACTATTCCCCCACCCCCGAAACGTCACGAAATACAAAACATATATCCCAATCCTTACCAAAACAATTCAAAAGACCAACAGCAACACCCAAACCAAAACAATTTACAAGAGCGACTCCCAACACCACTCCAGAACCGGTCGAGGGGCTCCCCCCCCGCGGGCTGCTTGCAGTCCGCGGCCGCACGCAAAAACTAGTTAACAACTATAAAGCCGAAATACCACTCATCAAGTTCTCCGGGAATTAACAACTATAAAGCTGAAATACCACTCATTCATTCATAAAGTTTTCCGGGAAGGAGTCACCTGGGGATTCCCCTTTGTGGCGGATCGTAGTCTACGAGGAAAATTATCGACAAATTAATTCAAAGACCTCGGTACACCTCCCTGGTAAAAAGTCGGCGACGGGATCTCGGAAGTTATGAGAGCTAGGGATGGGGGGTTTACGGAATGTCATAGAGGGTCATCGGGGGTTACCAAATCGAGTCTCATCCCCATCCCGTTCATACATTTTTTTTATACTCCATACAAATTTTTTGAATTTTTCGAAGACGGATATCTCCAAAAGTGGTGAGGATAGGTAGGCGGTCACTTCGCCGGATAGTCATGGTCCCTCGAGGTCCAACGGCCTGGACCATCATCCTCCTCCCACCTGTCCTCCTTCACCCCCCCTCCGTACGAAATTACCGCTTTCGGCCAAAGGGATGGGGATACCCGCTAAACGGTCGGAGCCATCCCGACGGTCTCTATGGCGGATTTCCATCCTACCGTGAGCAGCTTCCTGGGGGTCAACCAGGTTTTCGGATTTCCCCCCCCTTCATCCCCCCTCCATACAACGTGGTCTTTTCTTGGAACAGCTACCTTTTCGCCCGGAAGGAGTCCACCCGGGCCAGACTCTTGCACCTCGTTGGAGAGAGGATGAGTTTCCGCATTTCAGGAAGGCATCGAACCCTCGGAATACCGACCTGGTATGAAGTCGGCGACGGGATCTCGGAAGGTATGAGAGCTAGGAAGGGGTGGTATACGGAATGTCATAGAGGGTCATCGGGGGTTACCAAATCGAGTCTCATCCCCATCCCGTTCATACATTTTTTTTACATTCCATACAAATTTTTTGGATTTTTCTAAACGGGATATCTCCTAAAGTGATGAGGATAGGTAGGCGGTCTCTTCGGCGGACGACCATCGCTCCTCGAGGTCCAACGGCCTGGACCTTCACCCTCCCCCCACCTGTCCCCCTTCACCCCCCCTCCGTACTAAATTACCACTTTCGGCCAAAGGGATGGGGATACCGGCTAAACGGTAGGAGGTATCCCGGCGGTCTCTATGGCGGGTTTCCATCCCTCCTTAGTATGGTCCCTCGGGGCTATCCCGCTTTTCCAGTTTCTCCCCCCTTCATCCCACCTCCATACAAATTTTTATTTTTTTGTAACGGCTGCCATTTTACCAAGAAGCAGTCGACTTGGGGCGGTACTTTCTATCCCTTGATACAGGGGGTGACGTCACGAGTTCCTCAGACGACCTGAACCCTCGGTACACCGACCTGGTATAGAGTCGGTGAGAGGTCCTCTGAAACTACGAGTCGCAGAGGGGCGGGGTTTACGGAATGTCATAGAGGGCCATCGGGGGTCACCAAATTGTCGCCCATCCTCATCCCGCCCGTACATTTTTTTTACACTCCATACAACCTTTTCGAAATTTCCAATCCACTTAAATCCCAAACGGTGCGACCTATCCCTGCGATCGCTTCGGAGGATAGGGATCGCTCCCCGAGCTCCACCGGTCGGGACCGTCACCCTCCCCCCACCTGCCCTCCTTCACCCCCCCTCCATACAAAATTACCACTTTTTCAGAAAGGGATGAGGATATCCACCAAACGGTAGGAGGTATCCCGACGGTCTCTATGGCGGGATTCCATCCCTCCGTGAAATGGTTCCTCGGGGCTATCCCGCTTTTCCAGATTATCCCCCCTTCATCCCACCTCCATACAAATTTTTAGTTTCTTTTTGGAACGGCTACCTTTTCACCCGGAAGGAGTCGCCGGAGGAATCCCCATTGTAGCGGATCGGAGAGGTGGTGGCTCACTGAGTACCAGGACAGTACCAAAGGTTGAGGATCGCGACCTGGTAAAAATTCGGCGACGGGATCTCGGAAACTGTAAATGGCAGAGGAGCGGGGTTTGCGGGATGTCATAGAGGACCATCGGGGGTCACCACGTCGCGACCCCCCACTCCCCCCCCCCCCCTTCGGACCCCCTCCATACGAAATCCCACCATGTTAGGGATCTTTCGCCCTTAAGAGACGGCGGTCGACGCGTCGCGGAGGGCCACGAGGTCGGGGTGCGCGAAAGACGAGGAGGGGGGAGCCGTGGGGGGAAGGGGAGCGCGCAGCGCGACCCTCCCCCCCCGGCCTTCCCTCCGAGGATTTCGCGCACCCCGACCTCGTGGCCCGGAGCGGCGCTGAGGGTCTGCCGGGGCGCCGAAAAAGTAAAAATTTTGATCCCCCCCTCGAACACCCCGGCCGTGCCTCGGAAACGGCGCGCCGCAGCCGGGTCGCGTTTGGGGTCGTCGGAGACGTCTCGGCGAGACGAATTTTTTGGTCGCGACAAAATTTCGAAATTCGCATTTTTGAACTTTTTCGAAAATATCTCGGGAGCGGTGCGTCGCGGACCACCCGTGTTGGTACTCATTTGAGAGGTCTCGGGGAGACGGATTTTTTGCAATAGACCAAATATCACAATTTGACATTTGCGGTCTACTCGGTAGACCGTCGGTAACCGTGGCAGGCAGACCCCCCGTGTTGGGTATCATTTGAACGGTCTCGACGAGGACAATCCATTTACACCATCCCCCTTCACCCTCTCCCCCCCGCTCACCCCCGAAACGTCACGAAATACAAAACATATATCCAAATCCTTACCAAACCAATTCATAAGACCAACACCCAATACACCTAAACAATTTAGAAGAGCAAACAAAAAACACAAAACCACAGCAAAACCACTCGAGGGGCTCCCCCCCCGCGGGCTGCTTGCAGTCCGCGGCCGCACGCAAAAACTAGTTAACAACTATAAAGCCGAAATACCACTCATCAAGTTCTCCGGGAAGCGGTCACCTGGGGATTCCCCTTTGTGGCGGATCGTAGAGAACAATCAAAATCAATGACAGATTAAATCAGGACCCTCGGTACACCTCCCTGATAAAAAGTCGGCGACGGGATCTCGGAAGGTACGAGAGCTAGGGATAGGGGGTTTACGGAATGTCATAGAGGGCCATCGGGGGTTACCAAATCGAGTCTCATCCCCATCCCGTTCATACATTTTTTTTACACTCCATACAATTTTTTTGGATTTTTCAAAGCGGGATATCTCCGAAAGTGTCGAGGATAGGGAGGCGGTCTCTTCGGCGGACCGTCATCGTTCCTCGAGGTCCAACGGCCTGGACCTTCGTCCTCCCCCCACCTACCCCCCTTCACCCCCCCTCCATACGAAATTGCCACTTTTGGCCAAAGGGATAGGGATACCCGCTAAACGGTCGGAGCCATCCCGGCGGTCTCTATGGCGGGTTTCCATCCTACCGTGAGGTGCTTCCTGGGGGTCAACCAGGTTTTCGGATTTCCCCCCCCTTCATCCCCCCTCCATACAACGTGGTCTTTTTTTGGAACAGCTACCTTTTCGCCCCGAAGGAGTCCACCCGGGCCAGACTCTTGCACCTCGTTGGAGAGAGGATGAGTTTCCGCATTTCAGGAAGGCATCGAACCCTCGGTGTACCGACCTGGTATGAAGTCGGCGAGAGGTCCTCGGAAACCGTGAGGGATAGAAGGATGACGTTTACGGAATGTCATAGAGGGTCATCGGGGGTTACCAAATCGAGTCTCATCCCCATCCCGCCCATACATTTTTTTTACACTCCATACAAATTTTTTGGATTTTTCAAAGCGGGATATCTCCAAAACGGTCGAGGATAGGGAAGCGGTCTCTTCGGCGGACGACCATCGCTCCTCGAGGTCCGACGGCCTGGACCTTCGTCCTCCCGCCATCCCCACTCCTTCACCCCCCCTCCATACGAAATTACCGCTTTCGGCCAAAGGGATGGGGATACCGGCTAAACGGTCGGAGCTATCCCGGCGGTCTCTATGGCGGGTTCCCATCCCTCCGTGGGACGCTTCCTCGGGGCTATCCCGCTTTTCCGGTTTCTCCCCCCTTCATCCCACCTCCATACAAATTTTTATTTTTTTGGAACGGCTGCCATTTTACCAGGAAGCAGTCGACTCGGGGTGGTCGCTTCTATCCCACGTTATAGGGGGTGACGTCGCGTGTTCCTCAGACGACCTGAACCCTCGGTACACCGACCTGGTATAAAGTCGGTGGGAGGTCCTCGGAAACTACGAGTCGCAGAGGGGCGCGGTTTACGGAATGTCATAGAGGGCCATCGGGGGTCACCAAATTGTCACCCATCCTCATCCCGCCCGTACATTTTTTTTACACTCCATACAATTTTTTTGAAATTTCCAATCCACTTAACTCCCAAACGGTGCGACCTATCCCGGCGATCGCTTCGGAGGATAGCGATCGCTCCCAGAGCCCTACCGGCCGGGACGGTCACCCTCCCCCCACCTGCCCTCCTTCACCCCCCCCTCCATATAAAATTACCACTTTTTCAGAAAGGGATGGGGATATCCGCCAAACGGTAGAAGGTATACCGACGGTCTCTATTGTGGGTTTCCATCCCTCCGTGGGATGCTTCCTCCGGGCTATCCCGCTTTTCTGGTTTATCCCCCCTTCATCCCACCTCCATACAAATTTTCTGGAACGGCTTCCTTTTGACCCGGAAGGAGTCGCCGGAGGAATCCCCATTTTAGCCGATCGGAGAGGGGGTGGCTCACTGAGTACCAGAACAGTACCAAAGGTTGAGGATCGCGACCTGGTAAAAATACGGCGACGGGATCTCGGAAACTAAAAGTCGGAGAGGGGCGGGGTTTGCGGGATGTCATAGAAGACCATCGGGGGTCCCCACGTTGCGACCCACCCCCCACACCCCCCTTAAATTTTTTTACCCTCACCCCCTTCGGACCACCTCCGTGTAAATTCACACACTGTTAGGGATCTTTCGCCCTTAAGAGACGGCGGTCGACGCGTCGCGGAGGGCCACGAGGTCGGGGTGCGCGAAAGACGAGGAGGGGGGAGCCGCGGGGGGAAAGGGGAGCGCGCAGCGCGACCCTCCCCCCCGGCCCTCCCTCCGAGGATTTCGCGCACCCCGACCTCGTGGCCCGGAGCGGCGCTGAGGGTCTGCCGGGGCGCCGAAAAAGTAAAAATTTTGATCCCCCCTCGAACCCCCCGGCCGTATCTCGGAAACGGCGCGCCGCAGCCGGGTCGCGTTTGGGGTCGTCGGAGACGTCTCGGCGAGACGAATTTTTTGGTCGCGACAAAATTTGGAAATTCGCATTTTTGAACTTTTTCGAAAATATCTCGGGAGCGGTGCGTCGCGGACCACCCGTGTTGGTACTCGTTTGAGAGGTCTCGGGGAGACGGATTTTTTGCAAAAGACCAAATATCACAATTTGACATTTGCGGTCTACTCGGTAGACCGTCGGTAACCGTGGCAGGCAGACCCCCCGTGTTGGGTATCATTTGAACGGTCTCGACGAGGACAATCCATTTACACCATCCCCCTTCCCCTCCCCCCTCTCTCCCACCCCCGAAACGTCACGAAATACAAAACATATATCCAAATCCTTACCAAACCAATTAAAAGACCCAATACCACACCAAAACAATTTTAAAGAGCGACTCCAAAACCACAGCAAAACCACTCGAGGGGCTCCCCCCCCGCGGGCTGCTTGCAGTCCGCGGCCGCACGCAAAAACTAGTTAACAACTATAAAGCCGAAATACCACTCATCAAGTTCTCCGGGAAGCGGTCACCTGGGGATTCCCCTTTGTGGCGGATCGTAGAGAACAATCAAAATCAATGACAGATTAAATCAGGACCCTCGGTACACCTCCCTGATAAAAAGTCGGCGACGGGATCTCGGAAGGTACGAGAGCTAGGGATAGGGGGTTTACGGAATGTCATAGAGGGCCATCGGGGGTTACCAAATCGAGTCTCATCCCCATCCCGTTCATACATTTTTTTTACACTCCATACAATTTTTTTGGATTTTTCAAAGCGGGATATCTCCGAAAGTGTCGAGGATAGGGAGGCGGTCTCTTCGGCGGACCGTCATCGTTCCTCGAGGTCCAACGGCCTGGACCTTCGTCCTCCCCCCACCTACCCCCCTTCACCCCCCCTCCATACGAAATTGCCACTTTTGGCCAAAGGGATAGGGATACCCGCTAAACGGTCGGAGCCATCCCGGCGGTCTCTATGGCGGGTTTCCATCCTACCGTGAGGTGCTTCCTGGGGGTCAACCAGGTTTTCGGATTTCCCCCCCCTTCATCCCCCCTCCATACAACGTGGTCTTTTTTTGGAACAGCTACCTTTTCGCCCCGAAGGAGTCCACCCGGGCCAGACTCTTGCACCTCGTTGGAGAGAGGATGAGTTTCCGCATTTCAGGAAGGCATCGAACCCTCGGTGTACCGACCTGGTATGAAGTCGGCGAGAGGTCCTCGGAAACCGTGAGGGATAGAAGGATGACGTTTACGGAATGTCATAGAGGGTCATCGGGGGTTACCAAATCGAGTCTCATCCCCATCCCGCCCATACATTTTTTTTACACTCCATACAAATTTTTTGGATTTTTCAAAGCGGGATATCTCCAAAACGGTCGAGGATAGGGAAGCGGTCTCTTCGGCGGACGACCATCGCTCCTCGAGGTCCGACGGCCTGGACCTTCGTCCTCCCGCCATCCCCACTCCTTCACCCCCCCTCCATACGAAATTACCGCTTTCGGCCAAAGGGATGGGGATACCGGCTAAACGGTCGGAGCTATCCCGGCGGTCTCTATGGCGGGTTCCCATCCCTCCGTGGGACGCTTCCTCGGGGCTATCCCGCTTTTCCGGTTTCTCCCCCCTTCATCCCACCTCCATACAAATTTTTATTTTTTTGGAACGGCTGCCATTTTACCAGGAAGCAGTCGACTCGGGGTGGTCGCTTCTATCCCACGTTATAGGGGGTGACGTCGCGTGTTCCTCAGACGACCTGAACCCTCGGTACACCGACCTGGTATAAAGTCGGTGGGAGGTCCTCGGAAACTACGAGTCGCAGAGGGGCGCGGTTTACGGAATGTCATAGAGGGCCATCGGGGGTCACCAAATTGTCACCCATCCTCATCCCGCCCGTACATTTTTTTTACACTCCATACAATTTTTTTGAAATTTCCAATCCACTTAACTCCCAAACGGTGCGACCTATCCCGGCGATCGCTTCGGAGGATAGCGATCGCTCCCAGAGCCCTACCGGCCGGGACGGTCACCCTCCCCCCACCTGCCCTCCTTCACCCCCCCTCCATATAAAATTACCACTTTTTCAGAAAGGGATGGGGATATCCGCCAAACGGTAGAAGGTATACCGACGGTCTCTATTGTGGGTTTCCATCCCTCCGTGGGATGCTTCCTCCGGGCTATCCCGCTTTTCTGGTTTATCCCCCCTTCATCCCACCTCCATACAAATTTTCTGGAACGGCTTCCTTTTGACCCGGAAGGAGTCGCCGGAGGAATCCCCATTTTAGCCGATCGGAGAGGGGGTGGCTCACTGAGTACCAGAACAGTACCAAAGGTTGAGGATCGCGACCTGGTAAAAATACGGCGACGGGATCTCGGAAACTAAAAGTCGGAGAGGGGCGGGGTTTGCGGGATGTCATAGAAGACCATCGGGGGTCCCCACGTTGCGACCCACCCCCCACACCCCCCTTAAATTTTTTTACCCTCACCCCCTTCGGACCACCTCCGTGTAAATTCACACACTGTTAGGGATCTTTCGCCCTTAAGAGACGGCGGTCGACGCGTCGCGGAGGGCCACGAGGTCGGGGTGCGCGAAAGACGAGGAGGGGGGAGCCGCGGGGGGAAAGGGGAGCGCGCAGCGCGACCCTCCCCCCCGGCCCTCCCTCCGAGGATTTCGCGCACCCCGACCTCGTGGCCCGGAGCGGCGCTGAGGGTCTGCCGGGGCGCCGAAAAAGTAAAAATTTTGATCCCCCCTCGAACCCCCCGGCCGTATCTCGGAAACGGCGCGCCGCAGCCGGGTCGCGTTTGGGGTCGTCGGAGACGTCTCGGCGAGACGAATTTTTTGGTCGCGACAAAATTTGGAAATTCGCATTTTTGAACTTTTTCGAAAATATCTCGGGAGCGGTGCGTCGCGGACCACCCGTGTTGGTACTCGTTTGAGAGGTCTCGGGGAGACGGATTTTTTGCAAAAGACCAAATATCACAATTTGACATTTGCGGTCTACTCGGTAGACCGTCGGTAACCGTGGCAGGCAGACCCCCCGTGTTGGGTATCATTTGAACGGTCTCGACGAGGACAATCCATTTACACCATCCCCCTTCCCCTCCCCCCTCTCTCCCACCCCCGAAACGTCACGAAATACAAAACATATATCCAAATCCTTACCAAACCAATTAAAAGACCCAATACCACACCAAAACAATTTTAAAGAGCGACTCCAAAACCACAGCAAAACCACTCGAGGGGCTCCCCCCCCGCGGGCTGCTTGCAGTCCGCGGCCGCACGCAAAAACTAGTTAACAAACTATAAAGCCGAAATACCACTCACTGACTCACTGATTGGGTGACATTTCTTTCCGGGAAGGAGCCGCGGGGGCGTTCGCCTCTCTGGCCGGTCGCGGAGTACGAATAAAGTTGTCGAGAAATTAATTCAAAGACCTCGCCACCTCGACCTGGTAAAAAGTCGGCGAAGGGATCTCGGAAAGTACGAGAGCTAGAAGAGATCGGAATACGGAACGTCACAGAGCGTCATCGGGGGTTACCGAATCGCGACCCATCCCCGTCCCGCCCATACATTTTTTTTAAACTCCATACAACTTTTTTGAAATTTCCAATCCCCGTAGCTCCAGAACCATAAGGAATAGTGATATCGTGTCTTCGGCGGATAACCGTTTCTCCCCGAGGTCCATCGGCTGGGACCGTCGCCCTTGCCCTACCTCCCCCCATTCACCCCCCCTCCATACAAAATTGCCGCCTTTGACGAAAGGGATGGCACTATCCGCTAAACGGTGCGAGATATCCCGACGGTCACTACGGCGGGTTTCCATCTCACCGCGAGCCGCTTCCTGGGGGTCAACCAGATTTTCGATTTCTCCCCCCCTTCTGCACCCCTCCATACAAATTTTTCGTTTTCTGGAACGGCCAATTTTTCACCGAGAAGGGGTCGACTCGCGACGCTCGTTCGCACCCGATCGGATAGACGGTGAAGTCGCGGGGATCAGAAGTTTCTCGAAGCCCCGATACGACGACCTGGTAAAAAGTTGACGGGAGGTACTCGGGAACGATGAGTCGCCGAGGGGTAGCGTTTACGGAATGTCATAGAGGGTCATCGGGGGTTACCAAATCGCGACCCATTCCCGTCCCGCCCATACATTTTTTTTACACTCCATACAACTTTTTTGAAATTTCCAATCCCCGTAGCTCCAAAACCATAGGGAATAGTGATATCGTGTCTTTGGCGGATAACCGTTTCTCCCCGAGGTCCATCGGAGGGGACCACTATTCTTGCCCCATCTCCCCCCATTCACCCCCCCTCCATACAAAATTTCCCCTTTTGACGAAAGGGATGGCACTGTCCGCTAAACGGTGCGAGATATCCCGACGGTCACTACGGCGGGTTTCCATCTCACCGCGAGCCGCTTCCTGGGGGTCAACCAGATTTTCGATTTCTCCCCCCCTTCTGCACCCCTCCATACAAATTTTTCGTTTTCTGGAACGGCCAATTTTTCACCGAGAAGGGGTCGACTTGCGACGCTCGTTCGCACCCGATCGGATAGACGGTGAAGTCACGCGGATCAGAAGTTTCTCGAAGCTCCGATATGACTACCTGGTAAAAAGTTGACGGGAGGTACTCGGAAACGATGAGTCGCCGAGGGACAGCGTTTGCGGAATGTCATAGAGGGTCATCGGGGGTTACCAAATCGCGACCCATCCCCGTCCCGCCCATACATTTTTTTTACACTCCATACAACTTTTTTGAAACCATAGTGATATCGTGTCTTTGGCGGATAACCATTTCTTCTCGAAGTCCATATTGACAGGGACGATCATCCTTGCTCCGTGAATGTCCAACCAACACCTACTCATACTACTAAAAAGAGAGCTCTCTAGGTCACACAAGGGGTTACGTCATCAACATGAGGCCGACCGAACCGAACATTCGCATAGACGCTAGCGCCACAGTTTGGCCGCGGTACATTAAATACTATTTGGATTTGAATGAAGCGTCATTGCGTCATTCTTTGTCAAACAAAAGTTAGAAAAAATGCTGTCACAGTTTAAAATCGTGTATTTTAAACTATAACTAAGTATGTATTTAAAAAAAAACAATGAAACGCGCCATTAATTAAATGGACAACTTTCAACCAAAGAAGCACTAATGCGAACGTAAGATATATTTTTTATTAACTTTTAAAATAACATAACCTCTTTTTATCGTATAACATCTCTGTTTGTTATCAATTATTGCAGGTTTGCGAACATCATTTTACAGAAAAGTACATTTTCCAGCTGAGAAGTATGAAGAGAAATATTGCAAGAAAGTAGTTGTGAACTTATAATAAGGAGGCAAGTGGATATTTAAAAAAATACATGTTCAGTGACTATAGTGATTTTTTATTTGTTTATTTAATCATAAGGTATGTGGAATCAGTGAGCTATTATGTACTAACGTACTGTGGAATATAAATAACTGTAAAGAAAGGTAATGTAGTCATAGCAATGTCAAGTATTCTGAAATATCAGTCTCTGTAACTTTTCATCATAATTTGGGGTTCAAATTGTTTAAAAACCACAATGAATTGAAAAGGATCCATAAGGAAACTTATCCAAAAAGATAAATAATATCAGACATAGTTATTTGCATTTTCAATCGAATTTGAGGTTGGGGTATAGTAAAGGGCGGCACTTTTTTTTTACAATAATTTTTTTTTGCCAATGGAATGAGCAACAATTGCAAAGATATTGTATTCATTTACAAAATGTGTTTTTAGAAGACTTATTTTTGATGAAAAGAAAAGGGTTAGGTTCTGGAATGTATATGAAATAAGTGTGAGTGGAGCGAGCCAGAATGCTGATGTTGGCAAAAAGACTGTATACTTATTACAAAATGTGCATTACGATACTCGCCCCATACAAAAACATTATATTATTATGTTGTTGTAATAGGAATACTGTTATAATTGGTTTATTACATTTAATTGGCTTTAATATTGTGATGTGTATGATATTATGCCATATTTCAATTCACTGCCTAAATTTAATATAGTATATAAATATCCTGCAGATCAATATAAACCATAAATTTTTGTTTTTGGTACAGTTCATATAGGTACTGAAATGCATTGGAAATAATTGTCTTATCTGAATTTATTAGAATATTGGCCAACTTCAGCCTATCTATACCTAGCTATACAAAATGCCATACTTTCTGTTAATTCACAGAATAAATTTTAACACTGTTTTTTATGGAAACCATTTTAAAGTAGTGGAATACAGTTAAGAATAAAGATAAGTGACTAAGGGATAATTACATATCGCCTCTCTCACCTAACCAGAAGAATTATAACTATTAAAATAAATGTCATGCTTCGATCATTGGAAAATACTTACTACTATTATACTCATGCTACATGTACCCTAATACAATTAACAAATTAGGTAGGTAGTGTATTAATGAATTAAATTTTAATTGCCTGGTTAAATTCACACTAATAGTTAAGAAGACTGCTTTGGGAAATATAGAAGTATGGCTGGATCTCAGTCCTATGTAATTTCAATGAAACAATATTTGAAATTGAATCAAAGCTCCAGAGTACCTACAATCTTTGTTTCCTTTAACTATAAAATCTCATACTTTTGGACAATGTAAGATATACGCATTACAGACAATCTTTCCAATGATCAAAGTAATACCTACATAGTTGTAGCTCAGAAACAGAAAACTTGAGTTTTAACATCGGTGTCTCTGAACAATATAGGTATTAAGTATTATCATAAATAACCATATCCAGTTACCCATTCTCACTTAACATTGTACAAAAGTTAATAAAAATAGGCACAAATATCATTAAGTAGGTACTTAGTGGTACTTATCCAATGAAGAAATTAATGTAGATATAAATTGTAATGATGAACTAATTAAAAGTTTAGATATGAGGAGGATTATTACTGCCACACAATGATGATGTTAATTTATTTCTGTTTATTTAGTTATTATTGTAGTGAATAAAATAAATTGTGAGGAATTTTTAAATTGTCAAATTATTACATTTATTTTATTTTATTGCATCATCAGCTGTGGACACTGAACGCGAAACGACATAGAGAATACAATGGATAAGACTTAGAACACTTAGTATGAAAGACAAGGAGTAAGAAGGGAATTGAGCACACTCGTAATAATATAATACTTGTAAGAATTTTATGAAAATTTATTAAGACTATTGTTTACGACTTATAATCAAGACTAAAGACTAATAATGCTCAAGACTCGGCGTAATAAGACGAAAGACTTATTAACTGACGAAAATATTGTCGAAATGCCTACTGAAGATTTCCAAGGTACACAGACCAAAAATGACCCCCGAAGCGCCGCAGAAGTGCGTCCCTTGAATTTTAACCCGTCACCCCGGCTTGTAGCCCTCGGCATCGAGCAACCTACCACTTCACACACCCTCGACTTAGTTGCGATAACTCTCCGCGGGCTGCTTGCAGGCCTCGGCATCGAGCAACCTACCACGTCACACACCCTCGACTAAGTTGCGATAACCCTCCGCGGGCTGCTTGCAGCCCGCGGCATCGAGCAACCTAACCCTGGTTGCGAAAACCCTCTGCGGGCTGCTTGCAGCCCGCAGCATCGAGCAACCTACAACTTCCGCGGGCTGCTTGCAGCCCGCGGCATCGAGCAACCTAACCCTGGTTGCGAAAACCCTCTGCGGGCTGCTTGCAGCCCGCAGCATCGAGCAACCTACAACTTCCGCGGGCTGCTTGCAGCCCGCGGCATCGAGCAACCTACCCTGGTTGCGAAAACCCTCTGCGGGCTGCTTGCAGCCCGCAGCATCGAGCAACCTACTAGTTAACAACTATAAAGCCGAAATACCACTCATCAAGTTCTCCGGGAAGCGGTCACCTGGGGATTCCCCTTTGTGGCGGATCGTAGAGTACAAACAAAATCAATGACAGATTAAATCAGGACCCTCGGTACACCTCCCTGGTAAAAAGTCGGCGACGGGATCTCGGAAGGTGTGAGAGCTAGGGATGGGGGGTTTACGGAATATTATAGAGGGTCATCGGGGGTTACCAAATTTAGTCTCATCCCCATCCCGTTCATACATTTTTTTTACACTCCATACAACTTTTTTGGGATTTTTCAAAGCGGGATAACTCCAAAACGGTCGAGGATAGGGAGGCGGTCTCTTCGGCGGACGATCATCCTTCCTCGAGGTCCAACGGCCTGGACCTTCGTCTTCCCCCCACCTGCCCCCCTTCACCCCCCCTCCATACGAAATTGCCACTTTTGGCCAAAGGGATAGGGATACCCGCTAAACGGTCGGAGCCATCCCGGCGGTCTCTATGGCGGGTTTCCATCCTACCGTGAGGTGCTTCCTGGGGATCAACCAGGTTTTCGGATTTCCCCCCCCTTCATCCCCCCTCCATACAACGTGGTCTTTTTTTGGAACAGCCACCTTTTCGCCCGGAAGGAGTCCACCCGGGCCAGACTCTTGCACCTCGTTGGAGAGAGGATGAGTTTCTGCGTTTCAGGAAGGTATCGAACCCTCGGTGTACCGACCTGGTATGAAGTCGGTGAGAGGTCCTCGGAAACCGTGAGAGATAGAAGGATGACGTTTACGGAATGTCATAGAGGGTCATAGGGGGTTACCAAATCGAGTCTCATCCCCATCCCGTCCATACATTTTTTTTACACTCCATACAAATTTTTTGGATTTTTCTAAGCGGGATATCTCCAAAAGTGATGAGGATAGGGAGGCGGTCTCTTCGGCGGACGACCATCGCTCCTCGAGGTCCAACGGCCTGGACCTTCACCCTCCCCCCACCTGTCCCCCTTCACCCCCCCTCCGTACTAAATTACCGCTTTCGGCCGAAGGGATGGGGATACCCGCCAAACGGTCGGAGCTATCCCGGCGGTCTCTATGGCGGGCTTCCATCCCTCCGTGGGATGCTTCCTCGGGGCTATCCCGCTTTTCCGGTTTCTCCCCCCTTCATCCCACCTCCATACAAATTTTTATTTTTTTGGAACGGCTGCCATTTTACCGGGAAGCAGTCGACTCGGGGTGGTCGCTTCTATCCCACGTTATAGGGGATGACGTCTCGAGTTCCTCAGACGACCTGAACCCTCGATACACCGACCTGGTATAAAGTCGGTGAGAGGTCCTCGGAAACTACGAGTCGCAGAGGGGCGTGGTTTACGGAATGTCATAGAGGGCCATCGGGGGTCACCAAATTGTCACCCATCCTCATCCCGCCCGTACATTATTTTTACACTCCATACAACATTTTCGAAATTTCCAATCCACTTAGCTCCCAAACGGTGCGTCCTATCCCGGCGATCGCTTTGGAGGATAGCGATCGCTCCCCGAGCCCCACCGACCGGGACCATCGCTCTCCCCCCACCTGCCCCCTTCACCCCCCCTCCATACGAAATTGCCACTTTTGGCCAAAGGGATGGGGATATCCGCCAAACGGTAGGAGGTATCCCGGCGGTCTCTATGGCGGGCTTCCATCCCTCCGTGGGATGGTTCCTCGGGGCTATCCCGCTTTTCCGGTTTCTCCCCCCTTCATCCCGCCTCCATACAAATTTTTAGTTTTTTTTGGAACGGCTACCTTTTCACCCGGAAGGAGTCGCCGGAGGAATCCCCATTGTAGCGGATCGAAGAGGGGTAGGCTCACGGAGTACCAGAACAGTACGAAAGGTTGAGGATCGCGACCTGGTGAAAATTCGGCGACGGGATCTCGGAAACTGTAAATCGCAGAGGAGCGGGGTTTGCGGGATGTCAT
>OU342547.1:445000-454850 GCA_910589475.2 Bembecia ichneumoniformis | reverse complement strand
GGTGTTATTTCTTACTTTTTTCTTAAAAATCCGACATTTAATGCAATCGACTCCATCCAGGAGTCATTTGAAAGTCATTTGAAGGTGTTCTATAGGTATTTTCCATTAAACCCCGTTATTTAACCTGGAATAGGTGGATTCGAGTAAACTCGTGACGCTTTTAGATACAACTTAAAATATTCCATTTTGGTGGGAACAATTTTTTTGGAAAAGTTAATTATATTGATAACTCAAAAAGTATAGACTTGCGTATCTAAAAAATAAACAGAAAAGGAAGACTTAATTCTCAGGGTGTCTCAGGTCTAGCTACACTAAATAGTATCATTTTAAAAACTACTTACATTTTAATTTTTTTTTATGAATGAATAAGACAGACGCACAAGTTTACTTATTAAAAATTAAATTATCTTAATAAATAGGATAGTGTTATTAAATTGCAAGTTATTTAGCCCTACACACTTGATACTTTTAATTCAAAAGCGACTTTGTGGTTGAAGGCATTTCTAGCTGTAAAAATCTCTGTCTTCACCATAATTGTTTGAACCTCCATCGATTTTAATAACCAATTAATAATAATTATTATTATGCGAATTTAAAGCATTCCCATGAAAGTCTACCTGAAATATAAAACATTAATACATAAACGTTAATTACATTACACAAAAAAATTGTTTACCGCTTGTGATATAATTTATCGATTTACTTAGAATTTTCAACCATAAAAAAGGCACCACCCCTTATCCTGAAATATTTTTAGCAACTTTAACATTCTCTACACGTGCAATTAATAACCATTCATCTTCAAAATATAATATATTTACAAATTATATACTAAATTAAGCTCTGGTCTCCTAGGCAGGGTGCCAAGCATGCTGGCTGCATTACCTCGTTGTATTGCAAGATTGATTTTCTGACCGAGGTAATAGTTTCAATTAGACATTCATAAATTGAAATAGATTTTACAGAATATGAAAAAAATAAATAAATTGTGAAATGTCCACCCTTAAGTAAAAATGCAGACATGTAATACATATACATACGTAGTGTATATTATTTGTTTTTACTATAACTCCATTATTTTTTATATGCTATCTGGTCCATCCAATAACTATTTTAAATGATAATTTCAAGGGCTATAAGATAATCCACATCTTTATTTTTTAAAAGATGAAGGATGATCCTCGCAATTAAGTGTATTATTACAAAAAAGATAAACAGACATTGAACAAGTGTCTAAAAAAATTTTTATTACAAAAGCGTGTTTAAGCAGTTAGATTTAGGCACGGTTTAAACAATACTTTTCATATTGTCAATACATGTCAATGCTTGTCGAAGCCTCAAAGTTAGTCTAAACTGCTTTGTCTCTAATTTTCGCAAGTTGTATTTAGTGGTGTGGTTATGACACTATGATGAAATATCGGGTTGTTTTACCTTTTATTCTTGAACCCAATTTTCTTCACGTTCACGAATTTTTATTTTAATATTGCAATTGTCCATTTTTTTCCATATTACTTGAAAATAATTTTTATTTATATTATACTCATTTGATAATGAGTAATGACGATTGACAAGTCTTGATAAACACATTCCATTCTTTCAACTTATCACTGTTCTATATGTACAATGTACGTAAGTTATATACGTAAGTTTTGGTTCCAAAACATACTTATGGCGGTGCATTTAGAGCAATTATTAATTTATAATCACACACGGCACTGTTTTATTTATATATAGATAATTTTAAAATATTTTTCTGCGTAGGATATTCTATTAGCACATAACAAATTTGCATAGAAAGGAGAACGTTTCGGATTGAACCAAATGAAGTTGAACGAACGTTTTGTAATGTTGCTATTTTATTGTTACTATTTGCTATTTTATAATTTTAAAATAGCAACATTTGGTTGCCTATAGGTTGCCTAGTGATGTTTTGGTAAGTCAAAGGACAAACACTATTTTGGACAAATGTCATTAGACGCTGTTTGACAAAACACGTGTTGAGACATAGTTTAGTATTTTTTTTTTGTAATAACACTGAATCGTTTAACCAATGATACCTCGCTTGTATTTTATCCTACAAAAAGCCTTTTTTATTATTGACCATTTTTAATTGTTTAACGTATATTTATTAGAGAAATTAAATTAAATTAGAGAAATTTGAAATTTTCTATTATTTTTAAAATTGTACTTATTTTTTAAAAAAAAATTTTTGAGCTCATCAAATTATACAAATGAAATAATATAAATCCTACAGAGATTTGCTTATAAATTTCAATTTTAGTGGAAACGGCGTTGGTTTCATTTCTTACTTTATCTTAAAAAACAAATAAAATTGAAGAAATATATGTATGTATACACGTGAGAAACCCGATGTTAAAAAAATAAAATCGTTCAATGGCTCAAAAACAAAACGTATGAAGAAACAGAAAACCTATTAACAACAATAATATAATCTTTATCAGATGCTTACAGGGCCACACTCGTTTACTCCTGCTGGACCTATGTGGATGTGTGTGTGTGTGTTATTCTTTTTTTTTTTGTGGTTCGGTTTGATTTTTAGTTCATTTGGTACTCTTGTATTTTCGATATTAGTTTGACTGTAATTGCAAACGGTTTTAATTATTTACAGTCGAGAGTTTCACTGCAAATTATTTTTGCTGTCATGAGCTATCAAATAATGTGATATTTATTTTATAAATGTACTGTCATCAGAAGATATAAAAATATAATATATTATGTAAAAAAAAAAAAGTTAAATTTACTTAGTTATTAAGCTTTTATTTATATTTTAACTTATTGTTCAGAACTTCAGAGGGTAGTTATTTCTTCCATAATTTAATACCTAATGTATATGGGAGTAAGTTATTTTTATTTACTAAATCTTTTAAATTACCCTCATATTTATAAAATCAAAAACGTTTACTTAAAAATGTGTGTAAAACAGAATAGATTATTGTCATAAATGAAAATATTGTCACTGGAAGAAACTAGCGTATGTTTATAGATTCGTTAGTAATTGCTGTCCGTTAACGATTATTTCTAATAAAAAAAAAAATTATTATTATCTTCTATTTTCCAGATTGAGGAGAAAATGGAGAGCGGCTAAAGGCTGACCGAAAGAACTACATAGGGATGTAAGTACATACATTCTCTACCTGCACATTTGAATTATTTATATATGGTAATTATTTTTGCGTTGTTATCTGTCGAACTATTGTAACTCTTTTCCGTCAGTGTTCTGAAGTAATTAATGTAATGGTTGCGAAGATCTTCACCGCAAGCTGCTTCCAATTAATAGAGCAAAATATTGTAATTCGCAAAACGCAAATTTGGTAATCATAAATTTGCTCCCTGGAACAATCAGGAAAAGTAAGAAAAAACCAACAAACAAAACCATAAGGAACAATCGCCTGACCATTTACAGAGACAATAATTATTTATAATATTAATTTACTTGGTCAGACAAAGCTAGATAAATAAAAACATTGATACTCTTATTCTTAAAATGAGAAAACCAGACATCAAGGGATTCGATTATAACATTAACGGTCAGTTGCAAGAAAGAAATCATTTATGCGACATTTACTAATGCCTAATTAAATATAATGTCGACATTAAATTAATGGGCATTGCAGGAACGTTCATTAGATCAACGGTAGGTTTTCATTTACTAATGTACTCGTAATGAAAGCATTAGGACAAAAGAGTGAATGATGTCAAAAATGAATGAATGGTTGCGTTTGGTTTTCAATAAAAATAAGTGCTGCAAGACAAACGAAACGTTATTTGATATTTCTGATAACCTACTATTATTTTATTTGTTAATTTAATGTTATTTCGTCTTTCGCGTTATTGCGTGAATTGTTTTCAATAAATGAAAATGTCTTCGAAAAAAAAACGTGGTGCTAATTATACTCCTCAAGAATCTGAAAAAAATTTGGAATTGGTGCCATAGTGAGTACCTATACTACCTAGAGTGGTGTGCGTTCCGCAGAGCAGCTTATGTAAAATATTGTGTTTTAGTGCATTTTTTTGTAAATAGGTAATAAAAATTAAACAATTAATAATTTAAAATTAATTTAAAAACTTATTTAAATTGTTTCTTTATTCATACTAACATAATATTATAAATGTGAAAGTTACTCTGTCAGTCTGTCTGTTACCTTTTCACGCCTAATCCGCTGAACCGATCATCATGAAATTTTGCATACACGTTGTCAGGGATGCAGGAAAGGATATAGAATACCTTTCATCTAGAAAAAAGTTCTGTTCCCGAGGGATCACTTAACGCCTTGGCAAAGCTACGAGTATAACTGCAATAAAGATGTTAGGCGTTACATTGTTCATATATTTACGCGGGCGAAGCCGCTGGCACCAGCTAGTTATTTATAAAACAGGAAATTATATCAATAATCCACATGTCAATTATCTAGATGGAAAAAGTGAACTTATATTGGTGAGGTGATTGTATTTACTTAATAAAACCTTAATGGGCCGATAATGGCACGTATACGGCCTATTAAAAATAACTAATGAAATGTCAAAATAAATCCTCCATTAGCTATGAAAATTGTTACTTAGGATTAATTATAACATAAAGAATAACTTTCAAAAAAGAAATAGAACAAATAAACAAAAAAAGGTTGAAATGAATAAATACTTTCTAGACAGAGCGATCTCTGTCGTTGTGAAAATGTAACTTGAAACATTATGCTAAATCTGAAGACGAGACGTCGTAATCGAAAGCGGTGAGTAGAGAGATAGAAACACTATAATGCGCAACAAATGCGTTCACGCGGGGGTCATACAGAGGAGCAAAAGCAAAAGCGAGGGGCCGCCAATTGTCAACTTATACAACGGACGGCGCGATATTATTCTCCTAGAGACGCTTCCACTCCTTCATACAAAATTGCCCTTTTTACGAGGATCGACGGTCATTAGGGTAGTTTTATAAGAGGGTCTCTTGTAGTCTCTAAAACTTTACTAACCTTTACCCCCTCCGATACATTTTTTTTTTACAAAACACAACTTTTTCAATTTTTAAGCTAGAAACTTGAACTTTTTTTTATTTCTTATTAAAAAAAATCAATAATTACTTTAAAAATATTTTCGATAGTTTATATAAACGTAATTTATAAGATTTTATCGAACGCCGAATTTTAACGAGAAAACGAAACAAAAAAAATTAAAGGTCCACGTGGCCCAAGCCCTATTCATTCTATTGTTCGTTCATACTCACACCCACACCTACACTTCACATCTACACTTCACATCTACACTCACCCACATCTACACTTACCCACATCTACACAGTAAACTCACCCACACTCACACCCACCCACATCTACACTCACACACCCACCCACACTCACCCACATCTACACTCGCCCACATCTACACTCGCCCACATCCACACTCACACTCGCCCACACTCACACTCACCCACACTCACACTCACCCACACTCACACTCACCCACACCCACCCACATCTACACTCGCCCACATCTACACTCGCCCACATCCACACTCACACTCGCCCACACTCACACTCACCCACACTCACCCACACCCACCCACATCTACACTCACACACCCACCCACACTCACACACCCACCCACACCTACACTTCACATCTACACTTCACATCTACACTCACCCACATCTACACTTACCCACATCTACACAGTAAACTCACCCACACTCACACCCACCCACATCTACACTCACACACCCACCCACACTCACCCACATCTACACTCGCCCACATCTACACTCGCCCACATCCACACTCACACTCGCCCACACTCACACTCACCCACACTCACACTCACCCACACTCACACTCACCCACACCCACCCACATCTACACTCGCCCACATCTACACTCGCCCACATCCACACTCACACTCGCCCACACTCACACTCACCCACACTCACCCACACCCACCCACATCTACACTCACACACCCACCCACACTCACACACCCACCCACACCTACACTTCACATCTACACTTCACATCTACACTCACCCACATCTACACTTACCCACATCTACACAGTAAACTCACCCACACTCACACCCACCCACATCTACACTCACACACCCACCCACACTCACCCACATCTACACTCGCCCACATCTACACTCGCCCACATCCACACTCACACTCGCCCACACTCACACTCACCCACACTCACACTCACCCACACTCACACTCACCCACACCCACCCACATCTACACTCGCCCACATCTACACTCGCCCACATCCACACTCACACTCGCCCACACTCACACTCACCCACACTCACCCACACCCACCCACATCTACACTCACACACCCACCCACACTCACACACCCACCCACACCTACACTTCACATCTACACTTCACATCTACACTCACCCACATCTACACTTACCCACATCTACACAGTAAACTCACCCACACTCACACCCACCCACATCTACACTCACACACCCACCCACACTCACCCACATCTACACTCGCCCACATCTACACTCGCCCACATCCACACTCACACTCGCCCACACTCACACTCACCCACACTCACACTCACCCACACTCACACTCACCCACACCCACCCACATCTACACTCACACACCCACCCACACTCACACACCCACCCACACCTACACACACTCACACCTACACACACCCACATCTACACTCACCCACACCCACACTCACCCACATCTACACTCGCCCACATCCACACTCACACTCACCCACACCCACCCACATCTACACTCACACACCCACCCACACACACACTCACCCACATCTACACTCGCCCACATCTACACTCGCCCACATCTACACTCGCCCACATCTACACACGCCCACATCTACACTCACACTCACCCTCACTCACACTCACCCACACTCACACTCACCCACACTCACACTCACCCACACTCACACTCACACTCACCCACACCTACACTCGCACACCCAAACACACACCCAAAAACACACACACACACACACACACACACACACACACACACATTCACATTACAAATACTTCGGTTACACATACTTACACATTACACATACTTCGGTTATTTTTTTAAATAACCGAAGAAGAGGCACAATTCATACAATTGTTTTTATTTAAATAAATGGGATGCCACAACATTTTAAAATCACGTTGTGTACCCGACGACACACGTTGGGTGTTCGGGTTAAGAAGTAGCGTGGTGCGGCCCACCTGTTGTAGTAGCGAGTAGCTCGCGGGGGCGTTGACGCGACCGAATCGGCGGCCGGAAAACGTGTTTTAGGCTTAGGGTTGTATGGATTTTTTTTTTCTTTTTTTTTTTTTTTTTTTCTTTTGTTTCTTTCTTTCTTTCTTTTCAGTTTAGGTATATAAAGCCGCTAAATACCTAAACTTTAAAATTCTACCGTCGCAACTATAATACATGTTTTCGGAACATGAAATCGAAGGCACGGGAAATCGATACGGTTTTGGGTGTTGTCCGGTGACGCGGCTTAGCTTTTTCGTCTCCGGGGGGCGCCCTAGTGGTTATCGTTGGCGATGTTCGCGTTTTGTCGTGCCGCTCCGCCTCTGGGCGGGGAGAGTATTTCTTGTTTCGTAAACGAAATGGTATCGTTTGTGCGGTAGATGTTCGCGTTTTTGTTACTTTAAAAAACAGAGCGCGAGCGAACCCCTATGTTCTGTTTGAGTTTTGGGGTGTGCTCTCAACGCAAACAACACCACCCGAGTGTTGTGTGAATATTTTAGCAGCAGAGGTTTCTTTTGATACTCTCTGTTTCCCGGGTGTGTTTCGTTCGTCTTAAAAAAGTATTCGAGACTGTTTTTACAATTTATCTGGGTTTTACGCAGTCTTATAATCTGTGGCCCTATTTGTGTGAAATGCAAAACTGTCCGTTGCGAACGTTCGTACAGAAGAGCGATTGTGCCCAAGCGCGCAACATTGTCTCTTATAGTGAAAATGCGCGAGAGATAGTGATTTATCTGTCTCCTCGTCGTATTCTCTGGAGAGCCGTCCATACGATGGAGCACTGTGAAGAACACGTCGGTTTCGCGCATATTGCGTCGAAATTCGACGGTGTCTCGTGTCCTTCTGCATATGGTGGTAGCTCCCTGGTTGATCCTGCCAGTAGTTATATGCTTGTCTCAAAGATTAAGCCATGCATGTCTCAGTGCAAGCCGTATTAAGGCGAAACCGCGAATGGCTCAATATATCAGTTTTGGTTCCTTAGATCTTACTTCGGTTACTTGGATAACTGTGGTAATTCTAGAGCTAATACATGCAATCAGAACTCTGACCAGTGATGGGATGAGCGCTTTTATTAGATCAAAACCAATCGGCGGAGAGCCTCGCGTTCGAAGTCGTTAATTTTGATGAATCTGGATAACTTTTGCCGATCGCACGGTCCAGCACCGGCGACGCATCTTTCAAATGTCTGCCTTATCAACTTTCGATGGTAGTTTCTGCGACTACCATGGTTGTCACGGGTAACGGGGAATCAGGGTTCGATTCCGGAGAGGGAGCCTGAGAAACGGCTACCACATCCAAGGAAGGCAGCAGGCGCGCAAATTACCCACTCCCGGCACGGGGAGGTAGTGACGAAAAATAACGATACGGGACTCTTACGAGGCCTCGTAATCGGAATGAGTACACTTTAAATATTTTAACGAGGAACAATTGGAGGGCAAGTCTGGTGCCAGCAGCCGCGGTAATTCCAGCTCCAATAGCGTATACTAAAATTGTTGCGGTTAAAAAGCTCGTAGTTGCATTTGTGCTGCGCGCTGTCGGTGCATCGCATCCGCGGTGATACTGACACGTTTGCGGAGCATATCGTCGGTGAGCCGCGACGGTAAAACGTCCGGCTCAATATAACAAATCCTATCGCGGTGCTCTTCGGTGAGTGTCGAGATGGGCCGACAATTTTACTTTGAACAAATTAGAGTGCTCAAAGCGGGCTCAAAAAGCTGCTTGAATATTTCGTGCATGGAATAATAGAATATGATCTCGGTTCTATTTTGTTGGTTTTCAGAACTCCGAGGTAATGATTAATAGGGATAACTGGGGGCATTCGTATTGCGACGTTAGAGGTGAAATTCTTGGATCGTCGCAAGACGAACAACAGCGAAAGCATTTGCCAAAGGTGTTTTCATCAATCAAGAACGAAAGTTAGAGGTTCGAAGGCGATTAGATACCGCCCTAGTTCTAACCGTAAATATGTCATCTAGCGATCCGCCGACGTTACTACAATGGCTCGGCGGGCAGCTTCCGGGAAACCAAAGATTTTGGACTCCGGGGGGAGTATGGTTGCAAAGCTGAAACTTAAAGGAATTGACGGAAGGGCACCACCAGGAGTGGAGCCTGCGGCTTAATTTGACTCAACACGGGAAATCTCACCAGGCCCGGACACCGGAAGGATTGACAGATTAATAGCTCTTTCTTGATTCGGTGGGTGGTGGTGCATGGCCGTTCTTAGTTGGTGGAGCGATTTGTCTGGTTAATTCCGGTAACGAACGAGACTCTAGCCTGCTAAATAGGCGTAGCGATTTAGGTGTGCGCGGCACTCGTGTCGCGCTACTCACTCGCTGCGTATTCAAATTCTTCTTAGAGGGACCGGCGGCTTCGAGCCGCACGAGATTGAGCAATAACAGGTCTGTGATGCCCTTAGATGTCCTGGGCCGCACGCGCGCTACACTGAAGGAATCAGCATGTTCTCCCTGGCCTAGAGGCCCGGGCAACCCGTTGAAACTCCTTCGTGCTGGGGATTGGGGTTTGCAATTGTCCCCCATAAACGAGGAATTCCTAGTAAGCGCGAGTCATAAGCTCGCGTTGA
>OU342547.1:427500-437500 GCA_910589475.2 Bembecia ichneumoniformis | reverse complement strand
CCTAGTGATGTTTTGGTAAGTCAAAGGACAAACACTATTTTGGACAAATGTCATTAGACGCTGTTTGACAAAACACGTGTTGAGACATAGTTTAGTATTTTTTTTTTGTAATAACACTGAATCGTTTAACCAATGATACCTCGCTTGTATTTTATCCTACAAAAAGCCTTTTTTATTATTGACCATTTTTAATTGTTTAACGTATATTTATTAGAGAAATTAAATTAAATTAGAGAAATTTGAAATTTTCTATTATTTTTAAAATTGTACTTATTTTTTAAAAAAAAATTTTTGAGCTCATCAAATTATACAAATGAAATAATATAAATCCTACAGAGATTTGCTTATAAATTTCAATTTTAGTGGAAACGGCGTTGGTTTCATTTCTTACTTTATCTTAAAAAACAAATAAAATTGAAGAAATATATGTATGTATACACGTGAGAAACCCGATGTTAAAAAAATAAAATCGTTCAATGGCTCAAAAACAAAACGTATGAAGAAACAGAAAACCTATTAACAACAATAATATAATCTTTATCAGATGCTTACAGGGCCACACTCGTTTACTCCTGCTGGACCTATGTGGATGTGTGTGTGTGTGTTATTCTTTTTTTTTTTGTGGTTCGGTTTGATTTTTAGTTCATTTGGTACTCTTGTATTTTCGATATTAGTTTGACTGTAATTGCAAACGGTTTTAATTATTTACAGTCGAGAGTTTCACTGCAAATTATTTTTGCTGTCATGAGCTATCAAATAATGTGATATTTATTTTATAAATGTACTGTCATCAGAAGATATAAAAATATAATATATTATGTAAAAAAAAAAAAGTTAAATTTACTTAGTTATTAAGCTTTTATTTATATTTTAACTTATTGTTCAGAACTTCAGAGGGTAGTTATTTCTTCCATAATTTAATACCTAATGTATATGGGAGTAAGTTATTTTTATTTACTAAATCTTTTAAATTACCCTCATATTTATAAAATCAAAAACGTTTACTTAAAAATGTGTGTAAAACAGAATAGATTATTGTCATAAATGAAAATATTGTCACTGGAAGAAACTAGCGTATGTTTATAGATTCGTTAGTAATTGCTGTCCGTTAACGATTATTTCTAATAAAAAAAAAAATTATTATTATCTTCTATTTTCCAGATTGAGGAGAAAATGGAGAGCGGCTAAAGGCTGACCGAAAGAACTACATAGGGATGTAAGTACATACATTCTCTACCTGCACATTTGAATTATTTATATATGGTAATTATTTTTGCGTTGTTATCTGTCGAACTATTGTAACTCTTTTCCGTCAGTGTTCTGAAGTAATTAATGTAATGGTTGCGAAGATCTTCACCGCAAGCTGCTTCCAATTAATAGAGCAAAATATTGTAATTCGCAAAACGCAAATTTGGTAATCATAAATTTGCTCCCTGGAACAATCAGGAAAAGTAAGAAAAAACCAACAAACAAAACCATAAGGAACAATCGCCTGACCATTTACAGAGACAATAATTATTTATAATATTAATTTACTTGGTCAGACAAAGCTAGATAAATAAAAACATTGATACTCTTATTCTTAAAATGAGAAAACCAGACATCAAGGGATTCGATTATAACATTAACGGTCAGTTGCAAGAAAGAAATCATTTATGCGACATTTACTAATGCCTAATTAAATATAATGTCGACATTAAATTAATGGGCATTGCAGGAACGTTCATTAGATCAACGGTAGGTTTTCATTTACTAATGTACTCGTAATGAAAGCATTAGGACAAAAGAGTGAATGATGTCAAAAATGAATGAATGGTTGCGTTTGGTTTTCAATAAAAATAAGTGCTGCAAGACAAACGAAACGTTATTTGATATTTCTGATAACCTACTATTATTTTATTTGTTAATTTAATGTTATTTCGTCTTTCGCGTTATTGCGTGAATTGTTTTCAATAAATGAAAATGTCTTCGAAAAAAAAACGTGGTGCTAATTATACTCCTCAAGAATCTGAAAAAAATTTGGAATTGGTGCCATAGTGAGTACCTATACTACCTAGAGTGGTGTGCGTTCCGCAGAGCAGCTTATGTAAAATATTGTGTTTTAGTGCATTTTTTTGTAAATAGGTAATAAAAATTAAACAATTAATAATTTAAAATTAATTTAAAAACTTATTTAAATTGTTTCTTTATTCATACTAACATAATATTATAAATGTGAAAGTTACTCTGTCAGTCTGTCTGTTACCTTTTCACGCCTAATCCGCTGAACCGATCATCATGAAATTTTGCATACACGTTGTCAGGGATGCAGGAAAGGATATAGAATACCTTTCATCTAGAAAAAAGTTCTGTTCCCGAGGGATCACTTAACGCCTTGGCAAAGCTACGAGTATAACTGCAATAAAGATGTTAGGCGTTACATTGTTCATATATTTACGCGGGCGAAGCCGCTGGCACCAGCTAGTTATTTATAAAACAGGAAATTATATCAATAATCCACATGTCAATTATCTAGATGGAAAAAGTGAACTTATATTGGTGAGGTGATTGTATTTACTTAATAAAACCTTAATGGGCCGATAATGGCACGTATACGGCCTATTAAAAATAACTAATGAAATGTCAAAATAAATCCTCCATTAGCTATGAAAATTGTTACTTAGGATTAATTATAACATAAAGAATAACTTTCAAAAAAGAAATAGAACAAATAAACAAAAAAAGGTTGAAATGAATAAATACTTTCTAGACAGAGCGATCTCTGTCGTTGTGAAAATGTAACTTGAAACATTATGCTAAATCTGAAGACGAGACGTCGTAATCGAAAGCGGTGAGTAGAGAGATAGAAACACTATAATGCGCAACAAATGCGTTCACGCGGGGGTCATACAGAGGAGCAAAAGCAAAAGCGAGGGGCCGCCAATTGTCAACTTATACAACGGACGGCGCGATATTATTCTCCTAGAGACGCTTCCACTCCTTCATACAAAATTGCCCTTTTTACGAGGATCGACGGTCATTAGGGTAGTTTTATAAGAGGGTCTCTTGTAGTCTCTAAAACTTTACTAACCTTTACCCCCTCCGATACATTTTTTTTTTACAAAACACAACTTTTTCAATTTTTAAGCTAGAAACTTGAACTTTTTTTTATTTCTTATTAAAAAAAATCAATAATTACTTTAAAAATATTTTCGATAGTTTATATAAACGTAATTTATAAGATTTTATCGAACGCCGAATTTTAACGAGAAAACGAAACAAAAAAAATTAAAGGTCCACGTGGCCCAAGCCCTATTCATTCTATTGTTCGTTCATACTCACACCCACACCTACACTTCACATCTACACTTCACATCTACACTCACCCACATCTACACTTACCCACATCTACACAGTAAACTCACCCACACTCACACCCACCCACATCTACACTCACACACCCACCCACACTCACCCACATCTACACTCGCCCACATCTACACTCGCCCACATCCACACTCACACTCGCCCACACTCACACTCACCCACACTCACACTCACCCACACTCACACTCACCCACACCCACCCACATCTACACTCGCCCACATCTACACTCGCCCACATCCACACTCACACTCGCCCACACTCACACTCACCCACACTCACCCACACCCACCCACATCTACACTCACACACCCACCCACACTCACACACCCACCCACACCTACACTTCACATCTACACTTCACATCTACACTCACCCACATCTACACTTACCCACATCTACACAGTAAACTCACCCACACTCACACCCACCCACATCTACACTCACACACCCACCCACACTCACCCACATCTACACTCGCCCACATCTACACTCGCCCACATCCACACTCACACTCGCCCACACTCACACTCACCCACACTCACACTCACCCACACTCACACTCACCCACACCCACCCACATCTACACTCGCCCACATCTACACTCGCCCACATCCACACTCACACTCGCCCACACTCACACTCACCCACACTCACCCACACCCACCCACATCTACACTCACACACCCACCCACACTCACACACCCACCCACACCTACACTTCACATCTACACTTCACATCTACACTCACCCACATCTACACTTACCCACATCTACACAGTAAACTCACCCACACTCACACCCACCCACATCTACACTCACACACCCACCCACACTCACCCACATCTACACTCGCCCACATCTACACTCGCCCACATCCACACTCACACTCGCCCACACTCACACTCACCCACACTCACACTCACCCACACTCACACTCACCCACACCCACCCACATCTACACTCGCCCACATCTACACTCGCCCACATCCACACTCACACTCGCCCACACTCACACTCACCCACACTCACCCACACCCACCCACATCTACACTCACACACCCACCCACACTCACACACCCACCCACACCTACACTTCACATCTACACTTCACATCTACACTCACCCACATCTACACTTACCCACATCTACACAGTAAACTCACCCACACTCACACCCACCCACATCTACACTCACACACCCACCCACACTCACCCACATCTACACTCGCCCACATCTACACTCGCCCACATCCACACTCACACTCGCCCACACTCACACTCACCCACACTCACACTCACCCACACTCACACTCACCCACACCCACCCACATCTACACTCACACACCCACCCACACTCACACACCCACCCACACCTACACACACTCACACCTACACACACCCACATCTACACTCACCCACACCCACACTCACCCACATCTACACTCGCCCACATCCACACTCACACTCACCCACACCCACCCACATCTACACTCACACACCCACCCACACACACACTCACCCACATCTACACTCGCCCACATCTACACTCGCCCACATCTACACTCGCCCACATCTACACACGCCCACATCTACACTCACACTCACCCTCACTCACACTCACCCACACTCACACTCACCCACACTCACACTCACCCACACTCACACTCACACTCACCCACACCTACACTCGCACACCCAAACACACACCCAAAAACACACACACACACACACACACACACACACACACACACATTCACATTACAAATACTTCGGTTACACATACTTACACATTACACATACTTCGGTTATTTTTTTAAATAACCGAAGAAGAGGCACAATTCATACAATTGTTTTTATTTAAATAAATGGGATGCCACAACATTTTAAAATCACGTTGTGTACCCGACGACACACGTTGGGTGTTCGGGTTAAGAAGTAGCGTGGTGCGGCCCACCTGTTGTAGTAGCGAGTAGCTCGCGGGGGCGTTGACGCGACCGAATCGGCGGCCGGAAAACGTGTTTTAGGCTTAGGGTTGTATGGATTTTTTTTTTCTTTTTTTTTTTTTTTTTTTCTTTTGTTTCTTTCTTTCTTTCTTTTCAGTTTAGGTATATAAAGCCGCTAAATACCTAAACTTTAAAATTCTACCGTCGCAACTATAATACATGTTTTCGGAACATGAAATCGAAGGCACGGGAAATCGATACGGTTTTGGGTGTTGTCCGGTGACGCGGCTTAGCTTTTTCGTCTCCGGGGGGCGCCCTAGTGGTTATCGTTGGCGATGTTCGCGTTTTGTCGTGCCGCTCCGCCTCTGGGCGGGGAGAGTATTTCTTGTTTCGTAAACGAAATGGTATCGTTTGTGCGGTAGATGTTCGCGTTTTTGTTACTTTAAAAAACAGAGCGCGAGCGAACCCCTATGTTCTGTTTGAGTTTTGGGGTGTGCTCTCAACGCAAACAACACCACCCGAGTGTTGTGTGAATATTTTAGCAGCAGAGGTTTCTTTTGATACTCTCTGTTTCCCGGGTGTGTTTCGTTCGTCTTAAAAAAGTATTCGAGACTGTTTTTACAATTTATCTGGGTTTTACGCAGTCTTATAATCTGTGGCCCTATTTGTGTGAAATGCAAAACTGTCCGTTGCGAACGTTCGTACAGAAGAGCGATTGTGCCCAAGCGCGCAACATTGTCTCTTATAGTGAAAATGCGCGAGAGATAGTGATTTATCTGTCTCCTCGTCGTATTCTCTGGAGAGCCGTCCATACGATGGAGCACTGTGAAGAACACGTCGGTTTCGCGCATATTGCGTCGAAATTCGACGGTGTCTCGTGTCCTTCTGCATATGGTGGTAGCTCCCTGGTTGATCCTGCCAGTAGTTATATGCTTGTCTCAAAGATTAAGCCATGCATGTCTCAGTGCAAGCCGTATTAAGGCGAAACCGCGAATGGCTCAATATATCAGTTTTGGTTCCTTAGATCTTACTTCGGTTACTTGGATAACTGTGGTAATTCTAGAGCTAATACATGCAATCAGAACTCTGACCAGTGATGGGATGAGCGCTTTTATTAGATCAAAACCAATCGGCGGAGAGCCTCGCGTTCGAAGTCGTTAATTTTGATGAATCTGGATAACTTTTGCCGATCGCACGGTCCAGCACCGGCGACGCATCTTTCAAATGTCTGCCTTATCAACTTTCGATGGTAGTTTCTGCGACTACCATGGTTGTCACGGGTAACGGGGAATCAGGGTTCGATTCCGGAGAGGGAGCCTGAGAAACGGCTACCACATCCAAGGAAGGCAGCAGGCGCGCAAATTACCCACTCCCGGCACGGGGAGGTAGTGACGAAAAATAACGATACGGGACTCTTACGAGGCCTCGTAATCGGAATGAGTACACTTTAAATATTTTAACGAGGAACAATTGGAGGGCAAGTCTGGTGCCAGCAGCCGCGGTAATTCCAGCTCCAATAGCGTATACTAAAATTGTTGCGGTTAAAAAGCTCGTAGTTGCATTTGTGCTGCGCGCTGTCGGTGCATCGCATCCGCGGTGATACTGACACGTTTGCGGAGCATATCGTCGGTGAGCCGCGACGGTAAAACGTCCGGCTCAATATAACAAATCCTATCGCGGTGCTCTTCGGTGAGTGTCGAGATGGGCCGACAATTTTACTTTGAACAAATTAGAGTGCTCAAAGCGGGCTCAAAAAGCTGCTTGAATATTTCGTGCATGGAATAATAGAATATGATCTCGGTTCTATTTTGTTGGTTTTCAGAACTCCGAGGTAATGATTAATAGGGATAACTGGGGGCATTCGTATTGCGACGTTAGAGGTGAAATTCTTGGATCGTCGCAAGACGAACAACAGCGAAAGCATTTGCCAAAGGTGTTTTCATCAATCAAGAACGAAAGTTAGAGGTTCGAAGGCGATTAGATACCGCCCTAGTTCTAACCGTAAATATGTCATCTAGCGATCCGCCGACGTTACTACAATGGCTCGGCGGGCAGCTTCCGGGAAACCAAAGATTTTGGACTCCGGGGGGAGTATGGTTGCAAAGCTGAAACTTAAAGGAATTGACGGAAGGGCACCACCAGGAGTGGAGCCTGCGGCTTAATTTGACTCAACACGGGAAATCTCACCAGGCCCGGACACCGGAAGGATTGACAGATTAATAGCTCTTTCTTGATTCGGTGGGTGGTGGTGCATGGCCGTTCTTAGTTGGTGGAGCGATTTGTCTGGTTAATTCCGGTAACGAACGAGACTCTAGCCTGCTAAATAGGCGTAGCGATTTAGGTGTGCGCGGCACTCGTGTCGCGCTACTCACTCGCTGCGTATTCAAATTCTTCTTAGAGGGACCGGCGGCTTCGAGCCGCACGAGATTGAGCAATAACAGGTCTGTGATGCCCTTAGATGTCCTGGGCCGCACGCGCGCTACACTGAAGGAATCAGCATGTTCTCCCTGGCCTAGAGGCCCGGGCAACCCGTTGAAACTCCTTCGTGCTGGGGATTGGGGTTTGCAATTGTCCCCCATAAACGAGGAATTCCTAGTAAGCGCGAGTCATAAGCTCGCGTTGATTACGTCCCTGCCCTTTGTACACACCGCCCGTCGCTACTACCGATTGAATGATTTAGTGAGGTCTTCGGACCGACACGCGGTGGCTTCACGGCCGTCGGCGTCGTTGGGAAGTTGACCAAACTTGATCATTTAGAGGAAGTAAAAGTCGTAACAAGGTTTCCGTAGGGGAACCTGCGGAAGGATCATTAACGTGTTTGTGTGTGTCACAACATATTAATAAAAATATAACTGGACGCAGAGATTGGTGAAAATCCGCACCAAATCGAGTCTTTCAGAAATGAGAGCGGTATACATTTTTTGATAATTTTTTTTTTTTCATTTATCTTTTTTGAAGAGAAAAAAAACATTACCCTGGACGGTGGATCACTTGGCTCGCGGGTCGATGAAGAACGCAGTTAACTGCGCGTCATAGTGTGAACTGCAGGACACATTTGAACATCGACATTTCGAACGCACATTGCGGTCCGTGGAGACACATCCAGGACCACTCCTGTCTGAGGGCCGGCTGCATAAGAACAATTGCCACATTGCGGCATTGCACGCACGATGACGGTTCGAATTTTCGTCCGTTTAAATATTATTAACGAATGCGTCTGTTTTGTGTTTGTGTTATATTATATTATATTATATTATCACTAACACCGTTAAAAACGCCTACGACTCTTCGCGTTAGTTCGAGATGAGCGTTTTAAGCGTATTTTTTAACGTAGTACAAACGCACATCGAAAGGTAGGCGGACTCGACGTCCGAAGAAGCGGTGTGGCGTATGTGCGCACACCGTTAACGGATATCGTGTCTGCCTCGAAATTTTATAATGTTGGCCTCAGATCAGGGAGGATCACCCGCCGAATTTAAGCATATTAGTAAGCGGAGGAAAAGAAACTAACCAGGATTTCCTTAGTAGCGGCGAGCGAACAGGAAAGAGCCCAGCACTGAATCCCGCGGTCTTCCCGGTCGCGGGAGATGTGGTGTTCGGGAGGTGCCGCTTTCTCGTCGTCCCCGCTCTCGTCCAAGTTCGTCTTGAACGGGGCCGTTTTCCCGTAGAGGGTGCCAGGCCCGTAGCGACGGAGGGAGGCGGCGAGAGGCACTCTCCTAAGAGTCGGGTTGCTTGAGAGTGCAGCCCTAAGAGGGTGGTAAACTCCATCTAAGGCTAAATATTACCGCGAGACCGATAGCGAACAAGTACCGTGAGGGAAAGTTGAAAAGAACTTTGAAGAGAGAGTTCAACAGTACGTGAAACCGTTCAGGGGTAAACCTGCGAAACTCGAATGAACGAACGGAGAGATTCATCGTCATTTCGCGGCGTACGAGGGCGTTTCACGATGTCGTACACGGTGGATTTATTCAACGTTGTGTCGGCACGGTGCGCTCCCGTCGACGTTCGCGGACGGCGTGCACTTCTCTCCAAGTAATGCATCGCGACCCGTTCGATGTCCGTCTAAGCGCCGCTTCGGGAGTCCGAAGGTGGACGTTCACGCGTCCACCTTCAGACCGATGACGGTAGCCGACGGGCGGTCGGACGGTATGTTGACGAATCGCGCACGCGTTTTCAACGCGTCCAGGCCCGACGCAAGGTTGTGACGTGCGTTTCGAGCCACCGCCGCAAGTGCGGTACTCGGCGCGTCGCGCCTGTTGTCGCAGCCGTGTCGTCTCGGACCGTGCGCGTCTCTGTCTGCGATGATTCCAGTTTCGTGCACTCGCAGGACCCGTCTTGAAACACGGACCAAGGAGTCTAGCATGTGTGCGAGTCATTGAGATTTGTTTATATGTGTTAAAACTGAAAGGCGTAACGAAAGTGAAGGTGCGTTTTGTCGCGCGCTCTGGGAGGATGGAGCGTCGGTCCAGATCGATCTCTCGCACTCCCGAGGCGTCTCGTTTCCAATCTGTGAATGCAGGCGCGCTCAGAGCACAGATGCTGGGACCCGAAAGATGGTGAACTATGCCTGGTCAGGTCGAAGTCAGGGGAAACCCTGATGGAGGACCGTAGCGATTCTGACGTGCAAATCGATCGTCGGAACTGGGTATAGGGGCGAAAGACTAATCGAACCATCTAGTAGCTGGTTCCGT
>OU342547.1:412500-422500 GCA_910589475.2 Bembecia ichneumoniformis | reverse complement strand
TTGTCCATTTTTTTCCATATTACTTGAAAATAATTTTTATTTATATTATACTCATTTGATAATGAGTAATGACGATTGACAAGTCTTGATAAACACATTCCATTCTTTCAACTTATCACTGTTCTATATGTACAATGTACGTAAGTTATATACGTAAGTTTTGGTTCCAAAACATACTTATGGCGGTGCATTTAGAGCAATTATTAATTTATAATCACACACGGCACTGTTTTATTTATATATAGATAATTTTAAAATATTTTTCTGCGTAGGATATTCTATTAGCACATAACAAATTTGCATAGAAAGGAGAACGTTTCGGATTGAACCAAATGAAGTTGAACGAACGTTTTGTAATGTTGCTATTTTATTGTTACTATTTGCTATTTTATAATTTTAAAATAGCAACATTTGGTTGCCTATAGGTTGCCTAGTGATGTTTTGGTAAGTCAAAGGACAAACACTATTTTGGACAAATGTCATTAGACGCTGTTTGACAAAACACGTGTTGAGACATAGTTTAGTATTTTTTTTTTGTAATAACACTGAATCGTTTAACCAATGATACCTCGCTTGTATTTTATCCTACAAAAAGCCTTTTTTATTATTGACCATTTTTAATTGTTTAACGTATATTTATTAGAGAAATTAAATTAAATTAGAGAAATTTGAAATTTTCTATTATTTTTAAAATTGTACTTATTTTTTAAAAAAAAATTTTTGAGCTCATCAAATTATACAAATGAAATAATATAAATCCTACAGAGATTTGCTTATAAATTTCAATTTTAGTGGAAACGGCGTTGGTTTCATTTCTTACTTTATCTTAAAAAACAAATAAAATTGAAGAAATATATGTATGTATACACGTGAGAAACCCGATGTTAAAAAAATAAAATCGTTCAATGGCTCAAAAACAAAACGTATGAAGAAACAGAAAACCTATTAACAACAATAATATAATCTTTATCAGATGCTTACAGGGCCACACTCGTTTACTCCTGCTGGACCTATGTGGATGTGTGTGTGTGTGTTATTCTTTTTTTTTTTGTGGTTCGGTTTGATTTTTAGTTCATTTGGTACTCTTGTATTTTCGATATTAGTTTGACTGTAATTGCAAACGGTTTTAATTATTTACAGTCGAGAGTTTCACTGCAAATTATTTTTGCTGTCATGAGCTATCAAATAATGTGATATTTATTTTATAAATGTACTGTCATCAGAAGATATAAAAATATAATATATTATGTAAAAAAAAAAAAGTTAAATTTACTTAGTTATTAAGCTTTTATTTATATTTTAACTTATTGTTCAGAACTTCAGAGGGTAGTTATTTCTTCCATAATTTAATACCTAATGTATATGGGAGTAAGTTATTTTTATTTACTAAATCTTTTAAATTACCCTCATATTTATAAAATCAAAAACGTTTACTTAAAAATGTGTGTAAAACAGAATAGATTATTGTCATAAATGAAAATATTGTCACTGGAAGAAACTAGCGTATGTTTATAGATTCGTTAGTAATTGCTGTCCGTTAACGATTATTTCTAATAAAAAAAAATATTATTATTATCTTCTATTTTCCAGATTGAGGAGAAAATGGAGAGCGGCTAAAGGCTGACCGAAAGAACTACATAGGGATGTAAGTACATACATTCTCTACCTGCACATTTGAATTATTTATATATGGTAATTATTTTTGCGTTGTTATCTGTCGAACTATTGTAACTCTTTTCCGTCAGTGTTCTGAAGTAATTAATGTAATGGTTGCGAAGATCTTCACCGCAAGCTGCTTCCAATTAATAGAGCAAAATATTGTAATTCGCAAAACGCAAATTTGGTAATCATAAATTTGCTCCCTGGAACAATCAGGAAAAGTAAGAAAAAACCAACAAACAAAACCATAAGGAACAATCGCCTGACCATTTACAGAGACAATAATTATTTATAATATTAATTTACTTGGTCAGACAAAGCTAGATAAATAAAAACATTGATACTCTTATTCTTAAAATGAGAAAACCAGACATCAAGGGATTCGATTATAACATTAACGGTCAGTTGCAAGAAAGAAATCATTTATGCGACATTTACTAATGCCTAATTAAATATAATGTCGACATTAAATTAATGGGCATTGCAGGAACGTTCATTAGATCAACGGTAGGTTTTCATTTACTAATGTACTCGTAATGAAAGCATTAGGACAAAAGAGTGAATGATGTCAAAAATGAATGAATGGTTGCGTTTGGTTTTCAATAAAAATAAGTGCTGCAAGACAAACGAAACGTTATTTGATATTTCTGATAACCTACTATTATTTTATTTGTTAATTTAATGTTATTTCGTCTTTCGCGTTATTGCGTGAATTGTTTTCAATAAATGAAAATGTCTTCGAAAAAAAAACGTGGTGCTAATTATACTCCTCAAGAATCTGAAAAAAATTTGGAATTGGTGCCATAGTGAGTACCTATACTACCTAGAGTGGTGTGCGTTCCGCAGAGCAGCTTATGTAAAATATTGTGTTTTAGTGCATTTTTTTGTAAATAGGTAATAAAAATTAAACAATTAATAATTTAAAATTAATTTAAAAACTTATTTAAATTGTTTCTTTATTCATACTAACATAATATTATAAATGTGAAAGTTACTCTGTCAGTCTGTCTGTTACCTTTTCACGCCTAATCCGCTGAACCGATCATCATGAAATTTTGCATACACGTTGTCAGGGATGCAGGAAAGGATATAGAATACCTTTCATCTAGAAAAAAGTTCTGTTCCCGAGGGATCACTTAACGCCTTGGCAAAGCTACGAGTATAACTGCAATAAAGATGTTAGGCGTTACATTGTTCATATATTTACGCGGGCGAAGCCGCTGGCACCAGCTAGTTATTTATAAAACAGGAAATTATATCAATAATCCACATGTCAATTATCTAGATGGAAAAAGTGAACTTATATTGGTGAGGTGATTGTATTTACTTAATAAAACCTTAATGGGCCGATAATGGCACGTATACGGCCTATTAAAAATAACTAATGAAATGTCAAAATAAATCCTCCATTAGCTATGAAAATTGTTACTTAGGATTAATTATAACATAAAGAATAACTTTCAAAAAAGAAATAGAACAAATAAACAAAAAAAGGTTGAAATGAATAAATACTTTCTAGACAGAGCGATCTCTGTCGTTGTGAAAATGTAACTTGAAACATTATGCTAAATCTGAAGACGAGACGTCGTAATCGAAAGCGGTGAGTAGAGAGATAGAAACACTATAATGCGCAACAAATGCGTTCACGCGGGGGTCATACAGAGGAGCAAAAGCAAAAGCGAGGGGCCGCCAATTGTCAACTTATACAACGGACGGCGCGATATTATTCTCCTAGAGACGCTTCCACTCCTTCATACAAAATTGCCCTTTTTACGAGGATCGACGGTCATTAGGGTAGTTTTATAAGAGGGTCTCTTGTAGTCTCTAAAACTTTACTAACCTTTACCCCCTCCGATACATTTTTTTTTTACAAAACACAACTTTTTCAATTTTTAAGCTAGAAACTTGAACTTTTTTTTATTTCTTATTAAAAAAAATCAATAATTACTTTAAAAATATTTTCGATAGTTTATATAAACGTAATTTATAAGATTTTATCGAACGCCGAATTTTAACGAGAAAACGAAACAAAAAAAATTAAAGGTCCACGTGGCCCAAGCCCTATTCATTCTATTGTTCGTTCATACTCACACCCACACCTACACTTCACATCTACACTTCACATCTACACTCACCCACATCTACACTTACCCACATCTACACAGTAAACTCACCCACACTCACACCCACCCACATCTACACTCACACACCCACCCACACTCACCCACATCTACACTCGCCCACATCCACACTCACACTCGCCCACACTCACACTCACCCACACTCACACTCACCCACACTCACACTCACCCACACCCACCCACATCTACACTCACACACCCACCCACACTCACACACCCACCCACACCTACACACACTCACACCTACACACACCCACATCTACACTCACCAACACCTACACACAACCACACCTACATTCACCCACACTCACCCACTCCCACACACACCCTCACCCACACCCACCCACATCTACACTCACACACCCACCCACACTCACCCACACCCACACTCACCCACATCTACACTCGCCCACATCCACACTCACACTCACCCACACTCACACTCACCCACACCCACCCACATCTACACTCACACACCCACCCACACACACACTCACCCACATCTACACTCGCCCACATCTACACTCGCCCACATCTACACACGCCCACATCTACACTCACACTCACCCTCACTCACACTCACCCACACTCACACTCACCCACACTCACACTCACCCACACTCACACTCACCCACACTCACACTCACCCACACCCACCCACATCTACACTCGCCCACATCTACACTCGCCCACATCCACACTCACACTCGCCCACACTCACACTCACCCACACTCACCCACACCCACCCACATCTACACTCACACACCCACCCACACTCACACACCCACCCACACCTACACTTCACATCTACACTTCACATCTACACTCACCCACATCTACACTTACCCACATCTACACAGTAAACTCACCCACACTCACACCCACCCACATCTACACTCACACACCCACCCACACTCACCCACATCTACACTCGCCCACATCCACACTCACACTCGCCCACACTCACACTCACCCACACTCACACTCACCCACACTCACACTCACCCACACCCACCCACATCTACACTCACACACCCACCCACACTCACACACCCACCCACACCTACACACACTCACACCTACACACACCCACATCTACACTCACCAACACCTACACACAACCACACCTACATTCACCCACACTCACCCACTCCCACACACACCCTCACCCACACCCACCCACATCTACACTCACACACCCACCCACACTCACCCACACCCACACTCACCCACATCTACACTCGCCCACATCCACACTCACACTCACCCACACTCACACTCACCCACACCCACCCACATCTACACTCACACACCCACCCACACACACACTCACCCACATCTACACTCGCCCACATCTACACTCGCCCACATCTACACTCGCCCACATCTACACACGCCCACATCTACACTCACACTCACCCTCACTCACACTCACCCACACTCACACTCACCCACACTCACACTCACCCACACTCACACTCACACTCACCCACACCTACACTCGCACACCCAAACACACACCCAAAAACACACACACACACACACACACACACACACACACTCACATTACAAATACTTCGGTTACACATACTTACACATTACACATACTTCGGTTATTTTTTTAAATAACCGAAGAAGAGGCACAATTCATACAATTGTTTTTATTTAAATAAATGGGATGCCACAACATTTTAAAATCACGTTGTGTACCCGACGACACACGTTGGGTGTTCGGGTTAAGAAGTAGCGTGGTGCGGCCCACCTGTTGTAGTAGCGAGTAGCTCGCGGGGGCGTTGACGCGACCGAATCGGCGGCCGGAAAACGTGTTTTAGGCTTAGGGTTGTATGGATTTTTTTTTTCTTTTTTTTTTTTTTTTTTTCTTTTGTTTCTTTCTTTCTTTCTTTTCAGTTTAGGTATATAAAGCCGCTAAATACCTAAACTTTAAAATTCTACCGTCGCAACTATAATACATGTTTTCGGAACATGAAATCGAAGGCACGGGAAATCGATACGGTTTTGGGTGTTGTCCGGTGACGCGGCTTAGCTTTTTCGTCTCCGGGGGGCGCCCTAGTGGTTATCGTTGGCGATGTTCGCGTTTTGTCGTGCCGCTCCGCCTCTGGGCGGGGAGAGTATTTCTTGTTTCGTAAACGAAATGGTATCGTTTGTGCGGTAGATGTTCGCGTTTTTGTTACTTTAAAAAACAGAGCGCGAGCGAACCCCTATGTTCTGTTTGAGTTTTGGGGTGTGCTCTCAACGCAAACAACACCACCCGAGTGTTGTGTGAATATTTTAGCAGCAGAGGTTTCTTTTGATACTCTCTGTTTCCCGGGTGTGTTTCGTTCGTCTTAAAAAAGTATTCGAGACTGTTTTTACAATTTATCTGGGTTTTACGCAGTCTTATAATCTGTGGCCCTATTTGTGTGAAATGCAAAACTGTCCGTTGCGAACGTTCGTACAGAAGAGCGATTGTGCCCAAGCGCGCAACATTGTCTCTTATAGTGAAAATGCGCGAGAGATAGTGATTTATCTGTCTCCTCGTCGTATTCTCTGGAGAGCCGTCCATACGATGGAGCACTGTGAAGAACACGTCGGTTTCGCGCATATTGCGTCGAAATTCGACGGTGTCTCGTGTCCTTCTGCATATGGTGGTAGCTCCCTGGTTGATCCTGCCAGTAGTTATATGCTTGTCTCAAAGATTAAGCCATGCATGTCTCAGTGCAAGCCGTATTAAGGCGAAACCGCGAATGGCTCAATATATCAGTTTTGGTTCCTTAGATCTTACTTCGGTTACTTGGATAACTGTGGTAATTCTAGAGCTAATACATGCAATCAGAACTCTGACCAGTGATGGGATGAGCGCTTTTATTAGATCAAAACCAATCGGCGGAGAGCCTCGCGTTCGAAGTCGTTAATTTTGATGAATCTGGATAACTTTTGCCGATCGCACGGTCCAGCACCGGCGACGCATCTTTCAAATGTCTGCCTTATCAACTTTCGATGGTAGTTTCTGCGACTACCATGGTTGTCACGGGTAACGGGGAATCAGGGTTCGATTCCGGAGAGGGAGCCTGAGAAACGGCTACCACATCCAAGGAAGGCAGCAGGCGCGCAAATTACCCACTCCCGGCACGGGGAGGTAGTGACGAAAAATAACGATACGGGACTCTTACGAGGCCTCGTAATCGGAATGAGTACACTTTAAATATTTTAACGAGGAACAATTGGAGGGCAAGTCTGGTGCCAGCAGCCGCGGTAATTCCAGCTCCAATAGCGTATACTAAAATTGTTGCGGTTAAAAAGCTCGTAGTTGCATTTGTGCTGCGCGCTGTCGGTGCATCGCATCCGCGGTGATACTGACACGTTTGCGGAGCATATCGTCGGTGAGCCGCGACGGTAAAACGTCCGGCTCAATATAACAAATCCTATCGCGGTGCTCTTCGGTGAGTGTCGAGATGGGCCGACAATTTTACTTTGAACAAATTAGAGTGCTCAAAGCGGGCTCAAAAAGCTGCTTGAATATTTCGTGCATGGAATAATAGAATATGATCTCGGTTCTATTTTGTTGGTTTTCAGAACTCCGAGGTAATGATTAATAGGGATAACTGGGGGCATTCGTATTGCGACGTTAGAGGTGAAATTCTTGGATCGTCGCAAGACGAACAACAGCGAAAGCATTTGCCAAAGGTGTTTTCATCAATCAAGAACGAAAGTTAGAGGTTCGAAGGCGATTAGATACCGCCCTAGTTCTAACCGTAAATATGTCATCTAGCGATCCGCCGACGTTACTACAATGGCTCGGCGGGCAGCTTCCGGGAAACCAAAGATTTTGGACTCCGGGGGGAGTATGGTTGCAAAGCTGAAACTTAAAGGAATTGACGGAAGGGCACCACCAGGAGTGGAGCCTGCGGCTTAATTTGACTCAACACGGGAAATCTCACCAGGCCCGGACACCGGAAGGATTGACAGATTAATAGCTCTTTCTTGATTCGGTGGGTGGTGGTGCATGGCCGTTCTTAGTTGGTGGAGCGATTTGTCTGGTTAATTCCGGTAACGAACGAGACTCTAGCCTGCTAAATAGGCGTAGCGATTTAGGTGTGCGCGGCACTCGTGTCGCGCTACTCACTCGCTGCGTATTCAAATTCTTCTTAGAGGGACCGGCGGCTTCGAGCCGCACGAGATTGAGCAATAACAGGTCTGTGATGCCCTTAGATGTCCTGGGCAGCACGCGCGCTACACTGAAGGAATCAGCATGTTCTCCCTGGCCTAGAGGCCCGGGCAACCCGTTGAAACTCCTTCGTGCTGGGGATTGGGGTTTGCAATTGTCCCCCATAAACGAGGAATTCCTAGTAAGCGCGAGTCATAAGCTCGCGTTGATTACGTCCCTGCCCTTTGTACACACCGCCCGTCGCTACTACCGATTGAATGATTTAGTGAGGTCTTCGGACCGACACGCGGTGGCTTCACGGCCGTCGGCGTCGTTGGGAAGTTGACCAAACTTGATCATTTAGAGGAAGTAAAAGTCGTAACAAGGTTTCCGTAGGGGAACCTGCGGAAGGATCATTAACGTGTTTGTGTGTGTCACAACATATTAATAAAAATATAACTGGACGCAGAGATTGGTGAAAATCCGCACCAAATCGAGTCTTTCAGAAATGAGAGCGGTATACATTTTTTGATAATTTTTTTTTTTTCATTTATCTTTTTTGAAGAGAAAAAAAACATTACCCTGGACGGTGGATCACTTGGCTCGCGGGTCGATGAAGAACGCAGTTAACTGCGCGTCATAGTGTGAACTGCAGGACACATTTGAACATCGACATTTCGAACGCACATTGCGGTCCGTGGAGACACATCCAGGACCACTCCTGTCTGAGGGCCGGCTGCATAAGAACAATTGCCACATTGCGGCATTGCACGCACGATGACGGTTCGAATTTTCGTCCGTTTAAATATTATTAACGAATGCGTCTGTTTTGTGTTTGTGTTATATTATATTATATTATATTATCACTAACACCGTTAAAAACGCCTACGACTCTTCGCGTTAGTTCGAGATGAGCGTTTTAAGCGTATTTTTTAACGTAGTACAAACGCATATCGAAAGGTAGGCGGACTCGACGTCCGAAGAAGCGGTGTGGCGTATGTGCGCGCACACCGTTAACGGATATCGTGTCTGCCTCGAAATTTTATAATGTTGGCCTCAGATCAGGGAGGATCACCCGCCGAATTTAAGCATATTAGTAAGCGGAGGAAAAGAAACTAACCAGGATTTCCTTAGTAGCGGCGAGCGAACAGGAAAGAGCCCAGCACTGAATCCCGCGGTCTTCCCGGTCGCGGGAGATGTGGTGTTCGGGAGGTGCCGCTTTCTCGTCGTCCCCGCTCTCGTCCAAGTTCGTCTTGAACGGGGCCGTTTTCCCGTAGAGGGTGCCAGGCCCGTAGCGACGGAGGGAGGCGGCGAGAGGCACTCTCCTAAGAGTCGGGTTGCTTGAGAGTGCAGCCCTAAGAGGGTGGTAAACTCCATCTAAGGCTAAATATTACCGCGAGACCGATAGCGAACAAGTACCGTGAGGGAAAGTTGAAAAGAACTTTGAAGAGAGAGTTCAACAGTACGTGAAACCGTTCAGGGGTAAACCTGCGAAACTCGAATGAACGAACGGAGAGATTCATCGTCATTTCGCGGCGTACGAGGGCGTTTCACGATGTCGTACACGGTGGATTTATTCAACGTTGTGTCGGCACGGTGCGCTCCCGTCGACGTTCGCGGACGGCGTGCACTTCTCTCCAAGTAATGCATCGCGACCCGTTCGATGTCCGTCTAAGCGCCGCTTCGGGAGTCCGAAGGTGGACGTTCACGCGTCCACCTTCAGACCGATGACGGTAGCCGACGGGCGGTCGGACGGTATGTTGACGAATCGCGCACGCGTTTTCAACGCGTCCAGGCCCGACGCAAGGTTGTGACGTGCGTTTCGAGCCACCGCCGCAAGTGCGGTACTCGGCGCGTCGCGCCTGTTGTCGCAGCCGTGTCGTCTCGGACCGTGCGCGTCTCTGTCTGCGATGATTCCAGTTTCGGGCACTCGCAGGACCCGTCTTGAAACACGGACCAAGGAGTCTAGCATGTGTGCGAGTCATTGAGATTTGTTTATATGTGTTAAAACTGAAAGGCGTAACGAAAGTGAAGGTGCGTTTTGTCGCGCGCTCT
>OU342547.1:397500-407500 GCA_910589475.2 Bembecia ichneumoniformis | reverse complement strand
ACAAAAGCGTGTTTAAGCAGTTAGATTTAGGCACGGTTTAAACAATACTTTTCATATTGTCAATACATGTCAATGCTTGTCGAAGCCTCAAAGTTAGTCTAAACTGCTTTGTCTCTAATTTTCGCAAGTTGTATTTAGTGGTGTGGTTATGACACTATGATGAAATATCGGGTTGTTTTACCTTTTATTCTTGAACCCAATTTTCTTCACGTTCACGAATTTTTATTTTAATATTGCAATTGTCCATTTTTTTCCATATTACTTGAAAATAATTTTTATTTATATTATACTCATTTGATAATGAGTAATGACGATTGACAAGTCTTGATAAACACATTCCATTCTTTCAACTTATCACTGTTCTATATGTACAATGTACGTAAGTTATATACGTAAGTTTTGGTTCCAAAACATACTTATGGCGGTGCATTTAGAGCAATTATTAATTTATAATCACACACGGCACTGTTTTATTTATATATAGATAATTTTAAAATATTTTTCTGCGTAGGATATTCTATTAGCACATAACAAATTTGCATAGAAAGGAGAACGTTTCGGATTGAACCAAATGAAGTTGAACGAACGTTTTGTAATGTTGCTATTTTATTGTTACTATTTGCTATTTTATAATTTTAAAATAGCAACATTTGGTTGCCTATAGGTTGCCTAGTGATGTTTTGGTAAGTCAAAGGACAAACACTATTTTGGACAAATGTCATTAGACGCTGTTTGACAAAACACGTGTTGAGACATAGTTTAGTATTTTTTTTTTGTAATAACACTGAATCGTTTAACCAATGATACCTCGCTTGTATTTTATCCTACAAAAAGCCTTTTTTATTATTGACCATTTTTAATTGTTTAACGTATATTTATTAGAGAAATTAAATTAAATTAGAGAAATTTGAAATTTTCTATTATTTTTAAAATTGTACTTATTTTTTAAAAAAAAATTTTTGAGCTCATCAAATTATACAAATGAAATAATATAAATCCTACAGAGATTTGCTTATAAATTTCAATTTTAGTGGAAACGGCGTTGGTTTCATTTCTTACTTTATCTTAAAAAACAAATAAAATTGAAGAAATATATGTATGTATACACGTGAGAAACCCGATGTTAAAAAAATAAAATCGTTCAATGGCTCAAAAACAAAACGTATGAAGAAACAGAAAACCTATTAACAACAATAATATAATCTTTATCAGATGCTTACAGGGCCACACTCGTTTACTCCTGCTGGACCTATGTGGATGTGTGTGTGTGTGTTATTCTTTTTTTTTTTGTGGTTCGGTTTGATTTTTAGTTCATTTGGTACTCTTGTATTTTCGATATTAGTTTGACTGTAATTGCAAACGGTTTTAATTATTTACAGTCGAGAGTTTCACTGCAAATTATTTTTGCTGTCATGAGCTATCAAATAATGTGATATTTATTTTATAAATGTACTGTCATCAGAAGATATAAAAATATAATATATTATGTAAAAAAAAAAAAGTTAAATTTACTTAGTTATTAAGCTTTTATTTATATTTTAACTTATTGTTCAGAACTTCAGAGGGTAGTTATTTCTTCCATAATTTAATACCTAATGTATATGGGAGTAAGTTATTTTTATTTACTAAATCTTTTAAATTACCCTCATATTTATAAAATCAAAAACGTTTACTTAAAAATGTGTGTAAAACAGAATAGATTATTGTCATAAATGAAAATATTGTCACTGGAAGAAACTAGCGTATGTTTATAGATTCGTTAGTAATTGCTGTCCGTTAACGATTATTTCTAATAAAAAAAAAAATTATTATTATCTTCTATTTTCCAGATTGAGGAGAAAATGGAGAGCGGCTAAAGGCTGACCGAAAGAACTACATAGGGATGTAAGTACATACATTCTCTACCTGCACATTTGAATTATTTATATATGGTAATTATTTTTGCGTTGTTATCTGTCGAACTATTGTAACTCTTTTCCGTCAGTGTTCTGAAGTAATTAATGTAATGGTTGCGAAGATCTTCACCGCAAGCTGCTTCCAATTAATAGAGCAAAATATTGTAATTCGCAAAACGCAAATTTGGTAATCATAAATTTGCTCCCTGGAACAATCAGGAAAAGTAAGAAAAAACCAACAAACAAAACCATAAGGAACAATCGCCTGACCATTTACAGAGACAATAATTATTTATAATATTAATTTACTTGGTCAGACAAAGCTAGATAAATAAAAACATTGATACTCTTATTCTTAAAATGAGAAAACCAGACATCAAGGGATTCGATTATAACATTAACGGTCAGTTGCAAGAAAGAAATCATTTATGCGACATTTACTAATGCCTAATTAAATATAATGTCGACATTAAATTAATGGGCATTGCAGGAACGTTCATTAGATCAACGGTAGGTTTTCATTTACTAATGTACTCGTAATGAAAGCATTAGGACAAAAGAGTGAATGATGTCAAAAATGAATGAATGGTTGCGTTTGGTTTTCAATAAAAATAAGTGCTGCAAGACAAACGAAACGTTATTTGATATTTCTGATAACCTACTATTATTTTATTTGTTAATTTAATGTTATTTCGTCTTTCGCGTTATTGCGTGAATTGTTTTCAATAAATGAAAATGTCTTCGAAAAAAAAACGTGGTGCTAATTATACTCCTCAAGAATCTGAAAAAAATTTGGAATTGGTGCCATAGTGAGTACCTATACTACCTAGAGTGGTGTGCGTTCCGCAGAGCAGCTTATGTAAAATATTGTGTTTTAGTGCATTTTTTTGTAAATAGGTAATAAAAATTAAACAATTAATAATTTAAAATTAATTTAAAAACTTATTTAAATTGTTTCTTTATTCATACTAACATAATATTATAAATGTGAAAGTTACTCTGTCAGTCTGTCTGTTACCTTTTCACGCCTAATCCGCTGAACCGATCATCATGAAATTTTGCATACACGTTGTCAGGGATGCAGGAAAGGATATAGAATACCTTTCATCTAGAAAAAAGTTCTGTTCCCGAGGGATCACTTAACGCCTTGGCAAAGCTACGAGTATAACTGCAATAAAGATGTTAGGCGTTACATTGTTCATATATTTACGCGGGCGAAGCCGCTGGCACCAGCTAGTTATTTATAAAACAGGAAATTATATCAATAATCCACATGTCAATTATCTAGATGGAAAAAGTGAACTTATATTGGTGAGGTGATTGTATTTACTTAATAAAACCTTAATGGGCCGATAATGGCACGTATACGGCCTATTAAAAATAACTAATGAAATGTCAAAATAAATCCTCCATTAGCTATGAAAATTGTTACTTAGGATTAATTATAACATAAAGAATAACTTTCAAAAAAGAAATAGAACAAATAAACAAAAAAAGGTTGAAATGAATAAATACTTTCTAGACAGAGCGATCTCTGTCGTTGTGAAAATGTAACTTGAAACATTATGCTAAATCTGAAGACGAGACGTCGTAATCGAAAGCGGTGAGTAGAGAGATAGAAACACTATAATGCGCAACAAATGCGTTCACGCGGGGGTCATACAGAGGAGCAAAAGCAAAAGCGAGGGGCCGCCAATTGTCAACTTATACAACGGACGGCGCGATATTATTCTCCTAGAGACGCTTCCACTCCTTCATACAGAATTGCCCTTTTTACGAGGATCGACGGTCATTAGGGTAGTTTTATAAGAGGGTCTCTTGTAGTCTCTAAAACTTTACTAACCTTTACCCCCTCCGATACATTTTTTTTTTACAAAACACAACTTTTTCAATTTTTAAGCTAGAAACTTGAACTTTTTTTTATTTCTTATTAAAAAAAATCAATAATTACTTTAAAAATATTTTCGATAGTTTATATAAACGTAATTTATAAGATTTTATCGAACGCCGAATTTTAACGAGAAAACGAAACAAAAAAAATTAAAGGTCCACGTGGCCCAAGCCCTATTCATTCTATTGTTCGTTCATACTCACACCCACACCTACACTTCACATCTACACTTCACATCTACACTCACCCACATCTACACTTACCCACATCTACACAGTAAACTCACCCACACTCACACCCACCCACATCTACACTCACACACCCACCCACACTCACCCACATCTACACTCGCCCACATCTACACTCGCCCACATCCACACTCACACTCGCCCACACTCACACTCACCCACACTCACACTCACCCACACTCACACTCACCCACACCCACCCACATCTACACTCGCCCACATCTACACTCGCCCACATCCACACTCACACTCGCCCACACTCACACTCACCCACACTCACCCACACCCACCCACATCTACACTCACACACCCACCCACACTCACACACCCACCCACACCTACACTTCACATCTACACTTCACATCTACACTCACCCACATCTACACTTACCCACATCTACACAGTAAACTCACCCACACTCACACCCACCCACATCTACACTCACACACCCACCCACACTCACCCACATCTACACTCGCCCACATCTACACTCGCCCACATCCACACTCACACTCGCCCACACTCACACTCACCCACACTCACACTCACCCACACTCACACTCACCCACACCCACCCACATCTACACTCGCCCACATCTACACTCGCCCACATCCACACTCACACTCGCCCACACTCACACTCACCCACACTCACACTCACCCACACTCACACTCACCCACACCCACCCACATCTACACTCGCCCACATCTACACTCGCCCACATCCACACTCACACTCGCCCACACTCACACTCACCCACACTCACCCACACCCACCCACATCTACACTCACACACCCACCCACACTCACACACCCACCCACACCTACACTTCACATCTACACTTCACATCTACACTCACCCACATCTACACTTACCCACATCTACACAGTAAACTCACCCACACTCACACCCACCCACATCTACACTCACACACCCACCCACACTCACCCACATCTACACTCGCCCACATCTACACTCGCCCACATCCACACTCACACTCGCCCACACTCACACTCACCCACACTCACACTCACCCACACTCACACTCACCCACACCCACCCACATCTACACTCGCCCACATCTACACTCGCCCACATCCACACTCACACTCGCCCACACTCACACTCACCCACACTCACCCACACCCACCCACATCTACACTCACACACCCACCCACACTCACACACCCACCCACACCTACACTTCACATCTACACTTCACATCTACACTCACCCACATCTACACTTACCCACATCTACACAGTAAACTCACCCACACTCACACCCACCCACATCTACACTCACACACCCACCCACACTCACCCACATCTACACTCGCCCACATCTACACTCGCCCACATCCACACTCACACTCGCCCACACTCACACTCACCCACACTCACACTCACCCACACTCACACTCACCCACACCCACCCACATCTACACTCGCCCACATCTACACTCGCCCACATCCACACTCACACTCGCCCACACTCACACTCACCCACACTCACCCACACCCACCCACATCTACACTCACACACCCACCCACACTCACACACCCACCCACACCTACACTTCACATCTACACTTCACATCTACACTCACCCACATCTACACTTACCCACATCTACACAGTAAACTCACCCACACTCACACCCACCCACATCTACACTCACACACCCACCCACACTCACCCACATCTACACTCGCCCACATCCACACTCACACTCGCCCACACTCACACTCACCCACACTCACACTCACCCACACTCACACTCACCCACACCCACCCACATCTACACTCACACACCCACCCACACTCACACACCCACCCACACCTACACACACTCACACCTACACCCACCCACATCTACACTCACCCACATCTACACTCGCCCACATCTACACACGCCCACATCCACACTCACACTCGCCCACACTCACACTCACCCACACCCACCCACATCTACACTCACACACCCACCCACACTCACACACCCACCCACACACACACTCACCCACATCTACACTCGCCCACATCTACACACGCCCACATCCACACTCACACTCGCCCACACTCACACTCACCCACACCCACCCACATCTACACTCACACACCCACCCACACACACACTCACCCACATCTACACTCGCCCACATCTACACTCGCCCACATCTACACTCGCCCACATCTACACACGCCCACATCTACACTCACACTCACCCTCACTCACACTCACCCACACTCACACTCACCCACACTCACACTCACCCACACTCACACTCACACTCACCCACACCTACACTCGCACACCCAAACACACACCCAAAAACACACACACACACACACACACACACACACATTCACATTACAAATACTTCGGTTACACATACTTACACATTACACATACTTCGGTTATTTTTTTAAATAACCGAAGAAGAGGCACAATTCATACAATTGTTTTTATTTAAATAAATGGGATGCCACAACATTTTAAAATCACGTTGTGTACCCGACGACACACGTTGGGTGTTCGGGTTAAGAAGTAGCGTGGTGCGGCCCACCTGTTGTAGTAGCGAGTAGCTCGCGGGGGCGTTGACGCGACCGAATCGGCGGCCGGAAAACGTGTTTTAGGCTTAGGGTTGTATGGATTTTTTTTTTCTTTTTTTTTTTTTTTTTTTTTCTTTTGTTTCTTTCTTTCTTTCTTTTCAGTTTAGGTATATAAAGCCGCTAAATACCTAAACTTTAAAATTCTACCGTCGCAACTATAATACATGTTTTCGGAACATGAAATCGAAGGCACGGGAAATCGATACGGTTTTGGGTGTTGTCCGGTGACGCGGCTTAGCTTTTTCGTCTCCGGGGGGCGCCCTAGTGGTTATCGTTGGCGATGTTCGCGTTTTGTCGTGCCGCTCCGCCTCTGGGCGGGGAGAGTATTTCTTGTTTCGTAAACGAAATGGTATCGTTTGTGCGGTAGATGTTCGCGTTTTTGTTACTTTAAAAAACAGAGCGCGAGCGAACCCCTATGTTCTGTTTGAGTTTTGGGGTGTGCTCTCAACGCAAACAACACCACCCGAGTGTTGTGTGAATATTTTAGCAGCAGAGGTTTCTTTTGATACTCTCTGTTTCCCGGGTGTGTTTCGTTCGTCTTAAAAAAGTATTCGAGACTGTTTTTACAATTTATCTGGGTTTTACGCAGTCTTATAATCTGTGGCCCTATTTGTGTGAAATGCAAAACTGTCCGTTGCGAACGTTCGTACAGAAGAGCGATTGTGCCCAAGCGCGCAACATTGTCTCTTATAGTGAAAATGCGCGAGAGATAGTGATTTATCTGTCTCCTCGTCGTATTCTCTGGAGAGCCGTCCATACGATGGAGCACTGTGAAGAACACGTCGGTTTCGCGCATATTGCGTCGAAATTCGACGGTGTCTCGTGTCCTTCTGCATATGGTGGTAGCTCCCTGGTTGATCCTGCCAGTAGTTATATGCTTGTCTCAAAGATTAAGCCATGCATGTCTCAGTGCAAGCCGTATTAAGGCGAAACCGCGAATGGCTCAATATATCAGTTTTGGTTCCTTAGATCTTACTTCGGTTACTTGGATAACTGTGGTAATTCTAGAGCTAATACATGCAATCAGAACTCTGACCAGTGATGGGATGAGCGCTTTTATTAGATCAAAACCAATCGGCGGAGAGCCTCGCGTTCGAAGTCGTTAATTTTGATGAATCTGGATAACTTTTGCCGATCGCACGGTCCAGCACCGGCGACGCATCTTTCAAATGTCTGCCTTATCAACTTTCGATGGTAGTTTCTGCGACTACCATGGTTGTCACGGGTAACGGGGAATCAGGGTTCGATTCCGGAGAGGGAGCCTGAGAAACGGCTACCACATCCAAGGAAGGCAGCAGGCGCGCAAATTACCCACTCCCGGCACGGGGAGGTAGTGACGAAAAATAACGATACGGGACTCTTACGAGGCCTCGTAATCGGAATGAGTACACTTTAAATATTTTAACGAGGAACAATTGGAGGGCAAGTCTGGTGCCAGCAGCCGCGGTAATTCCAGCTCCAATAGCGTATACTAAAATTGTTGCGGTTAAAAAGCTCGTAGTTGCATTTGTGCTGCGCGCTGTCGGTGCATCGCATCCGCGGTGATACTGACACGTTTGCGGAGCATATCGTCGGTGAGCCGCGACGGTAAAACGTCCGGCTCAATATAACAAATCCTATCGCGGTGCTCTTCGGTGAGTGTCGAGATGGGCCGACAATTTTACTTTGAACAAATTAGAGTGCTCAAAGCGGGCTCAAAAAGCTGCTTGAATATTTCGTGCATGGAATAATAGAATATGATCTCGGTTCTATTTTGTTGGTTTTCAGAACTCCGAGGTAATGATTAATAGGGATAACTGGGGGCATTCGTATTGCGACGTTAGAGGTGAAATTCTTGGATCGTCGCAAGACGAACAACAGCGAAAGCATTTGCCAAAGGTGTTTTCATCAATCAAGAACGAAAGTTAGAGGTTCGAAGGCGATTAGATACCGCCCTAGTTCTAACCGTAAATATGTCATCTAGCGATCCGCCGACGTTACTACAATGGCTCGGCGGGCAGCTTCCGGGAAACCAAAGATTTTGGACTCCGGGGGGAGTATGGTTGCAAAGCTGAAACTTAAAGGAATTGACGGAAGGGCACCACCAGGAGTGGAGCCTGCGGCTTAATTTGACTCAACACGGGAAATCTCACCAGGCCCGGACACCGGAAGGATTGACAGATTAATAGCTCTTTCTTGATTCGGTGGGTGGTGGTGCATGGCCGTTCTTAGTTGGTGGAGCGATTTGTCTGGTTAATTCCGGTAACGAACGAGACTCTAGCCTGCTAAATAGGCGTAGCGATTTAGGTGTGCGCGGCACTCGTGTCGCGCTACTCACTCGCTGCGTATTCAAATTCTTCTTAGAGGGACCGGCGGCTTCGAGCCGCACGAGATTGAGCAATAACAGGTCTGTGATGCCCTTAGATGTCCTGGGCCGCACGCGCGCTACACTGAAGGAATCAGCATGTTCTCCCTGGCCTAGAGGCCCGGGCAACCCGTTGAAACTCCTTCGTGCTGGGGATTGGGGTTTGCAATTGTCCCCCATAAACGAGGAATTCCTAGTAAGCGCGAGTCATAAGCTCGCGTTGATTACGTCCCTGCCCTTTGTACACACCGCCCGTCGCTACTACCGATTGAATGATTTAGTGAGGTCTTCGGACCGACACGCGGTGGCTTCACGGCCGTCGGCGTCGTTGGGAAGTTGACCAAACTTGATCATTTAGAGGAAGTAAAAGTCGTAACAAGGTTTCCGTAGGGGAACCTGCGGAAGGATCATTAACGTGTTTGTGTGTGTCACAACATATTAATAAAAATATAACTGGACGCAGAGATTGGTGAAAATCCGCACCAAATCGAGTCTTTCAGAAATGAGAGCGGTATACATTTTTTGATAATTTTTTTTTTTTCATTTATCTTTTTTGAAGAGAAAAAAAACATTACCCTGGACGGTGGATCACTTGGCTCGCGGGTCGATGAAGAACGCAGTTAACTGCGCGTCATAGTGTGAACTGCAGGACACATTTGAACATCGACATTTCGAACGCACATTGCGGTCCGTGGAGACACATCCAGGACCACTCCTGTCTGAGGGCCGGCTGCATAAGAACAATTGCCACATTGCGGCATTGCACGCACGATGACGGTTCGAATTTTCGTCCGTTTAAATATTATTAACGAATGCGTCTGTTTTGTGTTTGTGTTATATTATATTATATTATATTATCACTAACACCGTTAAAAACGCCTACGACTCTTCGCGTTAGTTCGAGATGAGCGTTTTAAGCGTATTTTTTAACGTAGTACAAACGCATATCGAAAGGTAGGCGGACTCGACGTCCGAAGAAGCGGTGTGGCGTATGTGCGCGCACAC
>OU342547.1:382500-392500 GCA_910589475.2 Bembecia ichneumoniformis | reverse complement strand
GAAAAGTTAATTATATTGATAACTCAAAAAGTATAGACTTGCGTATCTAAAAAATAAACAGAAAAGGAAGACTTAATTCTCAGGGTGTCTCAGGTCTAGCTACACTAAATAGTATCATTTTAAAAACTACTTACATTTTAATTTTTTTTTATGAATGAATAAGACAGACGCACAAGTTTACTTATTAAAAATTAAATTATCTTAATAAATAGGATAGTGTTATTAAATTGCAAGTTATTTAGCCCTACACACTTGATACTTTTAATTCAAAAGCGACTTTGTGGTTGAAGGCATTTCTAGCTGTAAAAATCTCTGTCTTCACCATAATTGTTTGAACCTCCATCGATTTTAATAACCAATTAATAATAATTATTATTATGCGAATTTAAAGCATTCCCATGAAAGTCTACCTGAAATATAAAACATTAATACATAAACGTTAATTACATTACACAAAAAAATTGTTTACCGCTTGTGATATAATTTATCGATTTACTTAGAATTTTCAACCATAAAAAAGGCACCACCCCTTATCCTGAAATATTTTTAGCAACTTTAACATTCTCTACACGTGCAATTAATAACCATTCATCTTCAAAATATAATATATTTACAAATTATATACTAAATTAAGCTCTGGTCTCCTAGGCAGGGTGCCAAGCATGCTGGCTGCATTACCTCGTTGTATTGCAAGATTGATTTTCTGACCGAGGTAATAGTTTCAATTAGACATTCATAAATTGAAATAGATTTTACAGAATATGAAAAAAATAAATAAATTGTGAAATGTCCACCCTTAAGTAAAAATGCAGACATGTAATACATATACATACGTAGTGTATATTATTTGTTTTTACTATAACTCCATTATTTTTTATATGCTATCTGGTCCATCCAATAACTATTTTAAATGATAATTTCAAGGGCTATAAGATAATCCACATCTTTATTTTTTAAAAGATGAAGGATGATCCTCGCAATTAAGTGTTTTATTACAAAAAAGATAAACAGACATTGAACAAGTGTCTAAAAAAATTTTTATTACAAAAGCGTGTTTAAGCAGTTAGATTTAGGCACGGTTTAAACAATACTTTTCATATTGTCAATACATGTCAATGCTTGTCGAAGCCTCAAAGTTAGTCTAAACTGCTTTGTCTCTAATTTTCGCAAGTTGTATTTAGTGGTGTGGTTATGACACTATGATGAAATATCGGGTTGTTTTACCTTTTATTCTTGAACCCAATTTTCTTCACGTTCACGAATTTTTATTTTAATATTGCAATTGTCCATTTTTTTCCATATTACTTGAAATAATTTTTATTTATATTATACTCATTTGATAATGAGTAATGACGATTGACAAGTCTTGATAAACACATTCCATTCTTTCAACTTATCACTGTTCTATATGTACAATGTACGTAAGTTATATACGTAAGTTTTGGTTCCAAAACATACTTATGGCGGTGCATTTAGAGCAATTATTAATTTATAATCACACACGGCACTGTTTTATTTATATATAGATAATTTTAAAATATTTTTCTGCGTAGGATATTCTATTAGCACATAACAAATTTGCATAGAAAGGAGAACGTTTCGGATTGAACCAAATGAAGTTGAACGAACGTTTTGTAATGTTGCTATTTTATTGTTACTATTTGCTATTTTATAATTTTAAAATAGCAACATTTGGTTGCCTATAGGTTGCCTAGTGATGTTTTGGTAAGTCAAAGGACAAACACTATTTTGGACAAATGTCATTAGACGCTGTTTGACAAAACACGTGTTGAGACATAGTTTAGTATTTTTTTTTTGTAATAACACTGAATCGTTTAACCAATGATACCTCGCTTGTATTTTATCCTACAAAAAGCCTTTTTTATTATTGACCATTTTTAATTGTTTAACGTATATTTATTAGAGAAATTAAATTAAATTAGAGAAATTTGAAATTTTCTATTATTTTTAAAATTGTACTTATTTTTTAAAAAAAAATTTTTGAGCTCATCAAATTATACAAATGAAATAATATAAATCCTACAGAGATTTGCTTATAAATTTCAATTTTAGTGGAAACGGCGTTGGTTTCATTTCTTACTTTATCTTAAAAAACAAATAAAATTGAAGAAATATATGTATGTATACACGTGAGAAACCCGATGTTAAAAAAATAAAATCGTTCAATGGCTCAAAAACAAAACGTATGAAGAAACAGAAAACCTATTAACAACAATAATATAATCTTTATCAGATGCTTACAGGGCCACACTCGTTTACTCCTGCTGGACCTATGTGGATGTGTGTGTGTGTGTGTTATTCTTTTTTTTTTTTGTGGTTCGGTTTGATTTTTAGTTCATTTGGTACTCTTGTATTTTCGATATTAGTTTGACTGTAATTGCAAACGGTTTTAATTATTTACAGTCGAGAGTTTCACTGCAAATTATTTTTGCTGTCATGAGCTATCAAATAATGTGATATTTATTTTATAAATGTACTGTCATCAGAAGATATAAAAATATAATATATTATGTAAAAAAAAAAAAGTTAAATTTACTTAGTTATTAAGCTTTTATTTATATTTTAACTTATTGTTCAGAACTTCAGAGGGTAGTTATTTCTTCCATAATTTAATACCTAATGTATATGGGAGTAAGTTATTTTTATTTACTAAATCTTTTAAATTACCCTCATATTTATAAAATCAAAAACGTTTACTTAAAAATGTGTGTAAAACAGAATAGATTATTGTCATAAATGAAAATATTGTCACTGGAAGAAACTAGCGTATGTTTATAGATTCGTTAGTAATTGCTGTCCGTTAACGATTATTTCTAATAAAAAAAAATATTATTATTATCTTCTATTTTCCAGATTGAGGAGAAAATGGAGAGCGGCTAAAGGCTGACCGAAAGAACTACATAGGGATGTAAGTACATACATTCTCTACCTGCACATTTGAATTATTTATATATGGTAATTATTTTTGCGTTGTTATCTGTCGAACTATTGTAACTCTTTTCCGTCAGTGTTCTGAAGTAATTAATGTAATGGTTGCGAAGATCTTCACCGCAAGCTGCTTCCAATTAATAGAGCAAAATATTGTAATTCGCAAAACGCAAATTTGGTAATCATAAATTTGCTCCCTGGAACAATCAGGAAAAGTAAGAAAAAACCAACAAACAAAACCATAAGGAACAATCGCCTGACCATTTACAGAGACAATAATTATTTATAATATTAATTTACTTGGTCAGACAAAGCTAGATAAATAAAAACATTGATACTCTTATTCTTAAAATGAGAAAACCAGACATCAAGGGATTCGATTATAACATTAACGGTCAGTTGCAAGAAAGAAATCATTTATGCGACATTTACTAATGCCTAATTAAATATAATGTCGACATTAAATTAATGGGCATTGCAGGAACGTTCATTAGATCAACGGTAGGTTTTCATTTACTAATGTACTCGTAATGAAAGCATTAGGACAAAAGAGTGAATGATGTCAAAAATGAATGAATGGTTGCGTTTGGTTTTCAATAAAAATAAGTGCTGCAAGACAAACGAAACGTTATTTGATATTTCTGATAACCTACTATTATTTTATTTGTTAATTTAATGTTATTTCGTCTTTCGCGTTATTGCGTGAATTGTTTTCAATAAATGAAAATGTCTTCGAAAAAAAAACGTGGTGCTAATTATACTCCTCAAGAATCTGAAAAAAATTTGGAATTGGTGCCATAGTGAGTACCTATACTACCTAGAGTGGTGTGCGTTCCGCAGAGCAGCTTATGTAAAATATTGTGTTTTAGTGCATTTTTTTGTAAATAGGTAATAAAAATTAAACAATTAATAATTTAAAATTAATTTAAAAACTTATTTAAATTGTTTCTTTATTCATACTAACATAATATTATAAATGTGAAAGTTACTCTGTCAGTCTGTCTGTTACCTTTTCACGCCTAATCCGCTGAACCGATCATCATGAAATTTTGCATACACGTTGTCAGGGATGCAGGAAAGGATATAGAATACCTTTCATCTAGAAAAAAGTTCTGTTCCCGAGGGATCACTTAACGCCTTGGCAAAGCTACGAGTATAACTGCAATAAAGATGTTAGGCGTTACATTGTTCATATATTTACGCGGGCGAAGCCGCTGGCACCAGCTAGTTATTTATAAAACAGGAAATTATATCAATAATCCACATGTCAATTATCTAGATGGAAAAAGTGAACTTATATTGGTGAGGTGATTGTATTTACTTAATAAAACCTTAATGGGCCGATAATGGCACGTATACGGCCTATTAAAAATAACTAATGAAATGTCAAAATAAATCCTCCATTAGCTATGAAAATTGTTACTTAGGATTAATTATAACATAAAGAATAACTTTCAAAAAAGAAATAGAACAAATAAACAAAAAAAGGTTGAAATGAATAAATACTTTCTAGACAGAGCGATCTCTGTCGTTGTGAAAATGTAACTTGAAACATTATGCTAAATCTGAAGACGAGACGTCGTAATCGAAAGCGGTGAGTAGAGAGATAGAAACACTATAATGCGCAACAAATGCGTTCACGCGGGGGTCATACAGAGGAGCAAAAGCAAAAGCGAGGGGCCGCCAATTGTCAACTTATACAACGGACGGCGCGATATTATTCTCCTAGAGACGCTTCCACTCCTTCATACAAAATTGCCCTTTTTACGAGGATCGACGGTCATTAGGGTAGTTTTATAAGAGGGTCTCTTGTAGTCTCTAAAACTTTACTAACCTTTACCCCCTCCGATACATTTTTTTTTTACAAAACACAACTTTTTCAATTTTTAAGCTAGAAACTTGAACTTTTTTTTATTTCTTATTAAAAAAAATCAATAATTACTTTAAAAATATTTTCGATAGTTTATATAAACGTAATTTATAAGATTTTATCGAACGCCGAATTTTAACGAGAAAACGAAACAAAAAAAATTAAAGGTCCACGTGGCCCAAGCCCTATTCATTCTATTGTTCGTTCATACTCACACCCACACCTACACTTCACATCTACACTTCACATCTACACTCACCCACATCTACACTTACCCACATCTACACAGTAAACTCACCCACACTCACACCCACCCACATCTACACTCACACACCCACCCACACTCACCCACATCTACACTCGCCCACATCCACACTCACACTCGCCCACACTCACACTCACCCACACTCACACTCACCCACACTCACACTCACCCACACCCACCCACATCTACACTCACACACCCACCCACACTCACACACCCACCCACACCTACACACACTCACACCTACACACACCCACATCTACACTCACCAACACCTACACACAACCACACCTACATTCACCCACACTCACCCACTCCCACACACACCCTCACCCACACCCACCCACATCTACACTCACACACCCACCCACACTCACCCACACCCACACTCACCCACATCTACACTCGCCCACATCCACACTCACACTCACCCACACTCACACTCACCCACACCCACCCACATCTACACTCACACACCCACCCACACACACACTCACCCACATCTACACTCGCCCACATCTACACTCGCCCACATCTACACACGCCCACATCTACACTCACACTCACCCTCACTCACACTCACCCACACTCACACTCGCCCACACTCACACTCACCCACACTCACACTCACCCACACTCACACTCACCCACACCCACCCACATCTACACTCGCCCACATCCACACTCACACTCGCCCACACTCACACTCACCCACACTCACACTCACCCACACTCACACTCACCCACACCCACCCACATCTACACTCACACACCCACCCACACTCACACACCCACCCACACCTACACACACTCACACCTACACACACCCACATCTACACTCACCAACACCTACACACAACCACACCTACATTCACCCACACTCACCCACTCCCACACACACCCTCACCCACACCCACCCACATCTACACTCACACACCCACCCACACTCACCCACACCCACACTCACCCACATCTACACTCGCCCACATCCACACTCACACTCACCCACACTCACACTCACCCACACCCACCCACATCTACACTCACACACTCACCCACATCTACACTCGCCCACATCTACACTCGCCCACATCTACACTCGCCCACATCTACACTCGCCCACATCTACACTCGCCCACATCTACACTCGCCCACATCTACACACGCCCACATCTACACTCACACTCACCCTCACTCACACTCACCCACACTCACACTCACCCACACTCACACTCACCCACACTCACACTCACTCACACTCCCACTCACACTCACCCACACCTACACTCGCACACCCAAACACACACCCAAAAACACACACACACACACACACACACACACACACACACACACACACACACACACATTCACATTACAAATACTTCGGTTACACATACTTACACATTACACATACTTCGGTTATTTTTTTAAATAACCGAAGAAGAGGCACAATTCATACAATTGTTTTTATTTAAATAAATGGGATGCCACAACATTTTAAAATCACGTTGTGTACCCGACGACACACGTTGGGTGTTCGGGTTAAGAAGTAGCGTGGTGCGGCCCACCTGTTGTAGTAGCGAGTAGCTCGCGGGGGCGTTGACGCGACCGAATCGGCGGCCGGAAAACGTGTTTTAGGCTTAGGGTTGTATGGATTTTTTTTTTCTTTTTTTTTTTTTTTTTTTCTTTTGTTTCTTTCTTTCTTTCTTTTCAGTTTAGGTATATAAAGCCGCTAAATACCTAAACTTTAAAATTCTACCGTCGCAACTATAATACATGTTTTCGGAACATGAAATCGAAGGCACGGGAAATCGATACGGTTTTGGGTGTTGTCCGGTGACGCGGCTTAGCTTTTTCGTCTCCGGGGGGCGCCCTAGTGGTTATCGTTGGCGATGTTCGCGTTTTGTCGTGCCGCTCCGCCTCTGGGCGGGGAGAGTATTTCTTGTTTCGTAAACGAAATGGTATCGTTTGTGCGGTAGATGTTCGCGTTTTTGTTACTTTAAAAAACAGAGCGCGAGCGAACCCCTATGTTCTGTTTGAGTTTTGGGGTGTGCTCTCAACGCAAACAACACCACCCGAGTGTTGTGTGAATATTTTAGCAGCAGAGGTTTCTTTTGATACTCTCTGTTTCCCGGGTGTGTTTCGTTCGTCTTAAAAAAGTATTCGAGACTGTTTTTACAATTTATCTGGGTTTTACGCAGTCTTATAATCTGTGGCCCTATTTGTGTGAAATGCAAAACTGTCCGTTGCGAACGTTCGTACAGAAGAGCGATTGTGCCCAAGCGCGCAACATTGTCTCTTATAGTGAAAATGCGCGAGAGATAGTGATTTATCTGTCTCCTCGTCGTATTCTCTGGAGAGCCGTCCATACGATGGAGCACTGTGAAGAACACGTCGGTTTCGCGCATATTGCGTCGAAATTCGACGGTGTCTCGTGTCCTTCTGCATATGGTGGTAGCTCCCTGGTTGATCCTGCCAGTAGTTATATGCTTGTCTCAAAGATTAAGCCATGCATGTCTCAGTGCAAGCCGTATTAAGGCGAAACCGCGAATGGCTCAATATATCAGTTTTGGTTCCTTAGATCTTACTTCGGTTACTTGGATAACTGTGGTAATTCTAGAGCTAATACATGCAATCAGAACTCTGACCAGTGATGGGATGAGCGCTTTTATTAGATCAAAACCAATCGGCGGAGAGCCTCGCGTTCGAAGTCGTTAATTTTGATGAATCTGGATAACTTTTGCCGATCGCACGGTCCAGCACCGGCGACGCATCTTTCAAATGTCTGCCTTATCAACTTTCGATGGTAGTTTCTGCGACTACCATGGTTGTCACGGGTAACGGGGAATCAGGGTTCGATTCCGGAGAGGGAGCCTGAGAAACGGCTACCACATCCAAGGAAGGCAGCAGGCGCGCAAATTACCCACTCCCGGCACGGGGAGGTAGTGACGAAAAATAACGATACGGGACTCTTACGAGGCCTCGTAATCGGAATGAGTACACTTTAAATATTTTAACGAGGAACAATTGGAGGGCAAGTCTGGTGCCAGCAGCCGCGGTAATTCCAGCTCCAATAGCGTATACTAAAATTGTTGCGGTTAAAAAGCTCGTAGTTGCATTTGTGCTGCGCGCTGTCGGTGCATCGCATCCGCGGTGATACTGACACGTTTGCGGAGCATATCGTCGGTGAGCCGCGACGGTAAAACGTCCGGCTCAATATAACAAATCCTATCGCGGTGCTCTTCGGTGAGTGTCGAGATGGGCCGACAATTTTACTTTGAACAAATTAGAGTGCTCAAAGCGGGCTCAAAAAGCTGCTTGAATATTTCGTGCATGGAATAATAGAATATGATCTCGGTTCTATTTTGTTGGTTTTCAGAACTCCGAGGTAATGATTAATAGGGATAACTGGGGGCATTCGTATTGCGACGTTAGAGGTGAAATTCTTGGATCGTCGCAAGACGAACAACAGCGAAAGCATTTGCCAAAGGTGTTTTCATCAATCAAGAACGAAAGTTAGAGGTTCGAAGGCGATTAGATACCGCCCTAGTTCTAACCGTAAATATGTCATCTAGCGATCCGCCGACGTTACTACAATGGCTCGGCGGGCAGCTTCCGGGAAACCAAAGATTTTGGACTCCGGGGGGAGTATGGTTGCAAAGCTGAAACTTAAAGGAATTGACGGAAGGGCACCACCAGGAGTGGAGCCTGCGGCTTAATTTGACTCAACACGGGAAATCTCACCAGGCCCGGACACCGGAAGGATTGACAGATTAATAGCTCTTTCTTGATTCGGTGGGTGGTGGTGCATGGCCGTTCTTAGTTGGTGGAGCGATTTGTCTGGTTAATTCCGGTAACGAACGAGACTCTAGCCTGCTAAATAGGCGTAGCGATTTAGGTGTGCGCGGCACTCGTGTCGCGCTACTCACTCGCTGCGTATTCAAATTCTTCTTAGAGGGACCGGCGGCTTCGAGCCGCACGAGATTGAGCAATAACAGGTCTGTGATGCCCTTAGATGTCCTGGGCAGCACGCGCGCTACACTGAAGGAATCAGCATGTTCTCCCTGGCCTAGAGGCCCGGGCAACCCGTTGAAACTCCTTCGTGCTGGGGATTGGGGTTTGCAATTGTCCCCCATAAACGAGGAATTCCTAGTAAGCGCGAGTCATAAGCTCGCGTTGATTACGTCCCTGCCCTTTGTACACACCGCCCGTCGCTACTACCGATTGAATGATTTAGTGAGGTCTTCGGACCGACACGCGGTGGCTTCACGGCCGTCGGCGTCGTTGGGAAGTTGACCAAACTTGATCATTTAGAGGAAGTAAAAGTCGTAACAAGGTTTCCGTAGGGGAACCTGCGGAAGGATCATTAACGTGTTTGTGTGTGTCACAACATATTAATAAAAATATAACTGGACGCAGAGATTGGTGAAAATCCGCACCAAATCGAGTCTTTCAGAAATGAGAGCGGTATACATTTTTTGATAATTTTTTTTTTTTCATTTATCTTTTTTGAAGAGAAAAAAAACATTACCCTGGACGGTGGATCACTTGGCTCGCGGGTCGATGAAGAACGCAGTTAACTGCGCGTCATAGTGTGAACTGCAGGACACATTTGAACATCGACATTTCGAACGCACATTGCGGTCCGTGGAGACACATCCAGGACCACTCCTGTCTGAGGGCCGGCTGCATAAGAACAATTGCCACATTGCGGCATTGCACGCACGATGACGGTTCGAATTTTCGTCCGTTTAAATATTATTAACGAATGCGTCTGTTTTGTGTTTGTGTTATATTATATTATATTATATTATCACTAACACCGTTAAAAACGCCTACGACTCTTCGCGTTAGTTCGAGATGAGCGTTTTAAGCGTATTTTTTAACGTAGTACAAACGCATATCGAAAGGTAGGC
>OU342547.1:367500-377500 GCA_910589475.2 Bembecia ichneumoniformis | reverse complement strand
GCTTTTAGATACAACTTAAAATATTCCATTTTGGTGGGAACAATTTTTTTGGAAAAGTTAATTATATTGATAACTCAAAAAGTATAGACTTGCGTATCTAAAAAATAAACAGAAAAGGAAGACTTAATTCTCAGGGTGTCTCAGGTCTAGCTACACTAAATAGTATCATTTTAAAAACTACTTACATTTTAATTTTTTTTTATGAATGAATAAGACAGACGCACAAGTTTACTTATTAAAAATTAAATTATCTTAATAAATAGGATAGTGTTATTAAATTGCAAGTTATTTAGCCCTACACACTTGATACTTTTAATTCAAAAGCGACTTTGTGGTTGAAGGCATTTCTAGCTGTAAAAATCTCTGTCTTCACCATAATTGTTTGAACCTCCATCGATTTTAATAACCAATTAATAATAATTATTATTATGCGAATTTAAAGCATTCCCATGAAAGTCTACCTGAAATATAAAACATTAATACATAAACGTTAATTACATTACACAAAAAAATTGTTTACCGCTTGTGATATAATTTATCGATTTACTTAGAATTTTCAACCATAAAAAAGGCACCACCCCTTATCCTGAAATATTTTTAGCAACTTTAACATTCTCTACACGTGCAATTAATAACCATTCATCTTCAAAATATAATATATTTACAAATTATATACTAAATTAAGCTCTGGTCTCCTAGGCAGGGTGCCAAGCATGCTGGCTGCATTACCTCGTTGTATTGCAAGATTGATTTTCTGACCGAGGTAATAGTTTCAATTAGACATTCATAAATTGAAATAGATTTTACAGAATATGAAAAAAATAAATAAATTGTGAAATGTCCACCCTTAAGTAAAAATGCAGACATGTAATACATATACATACGTAGTGTATATTATTTGTTTTTACTATAACTCCATTATTTTTTATATGCTATCTGGTCCATCCAATAACTATTTTAAATGATAATTTCAAGGGCTATAAGATAATCCACATCTTTATTTTTTAAAAGATGAAGGATGATCCTCGCAATTAAGTGTATTATTACAAAAAAGATAAACAGACATTGAACAAGTGTCTAAAAAAATTTTTATTACAAAAGCGTGTTTAAGCAGTTAGATTTAGGCACGGTTTAAACAATACTTTTCATATTGTCAATACATGTCAATGCTTGTCGAAGCCTCAAAGTTAGTCTAAACTGCTTTGTCTCTAATTTTCGCAAGTTGTATTTAGTGGTGTGGTTATGACACTATGATGAAATATCGGGTTGTTTTACCTTTTATTCTTGAACCCAATTTTCTTCACGTTCACGAATTTTTATTTTAATATTGCAATTGTCCATTTTTTTCCATATTACTTGAAAATAATTTTTATTTATATTATACTCATTTGATAATGAGTAATGACGATTGACAAGTCTTGATAAACACATTCCATTCTTTCAACTTATCACTGTTCTATATGTACAATGTACGTAAGTTATATACGTAAGTTTTGGTTCCAAAACATACTTATGGCGGTGCATTTAGAGCAATTATTAATTTATAATCACACACGGCACTGTTTTATTTATATATAGATAATTTTAAAATATTTTTCTGCGTAGGATATTCTATTAGCACATAACAAATTTGCATAGAAAGGAGAACGTTTCGGATTGAACCAAATGAAGTTGAACGAACGTTTTGTAATGTTGCTATTTTATTGTTACTATTTGCTATTTTATAATTTTAAAATAGCAACATTTGGTTGCCTATAGGTTGCCTAGTGATGTTTTGGTAAGTCAAAGGACAAACACTATTTTGGACAAATGTCATTAGACGCTGTTTGACAAAACACGTGTTGAGACATAGTTTAGTATTTTTTTTTTGTAATAACACTGAATCGTTTAACCAATGATACCTCGCTTGTATTTTATCCTACAAAAAGCCTTTTTTATTATTGACCATTTTTAATTGTTTAACGTATATTTATTAGAGAAATTAAATTAAATTAGAGAAATTTGAAATTTTCTATTATTTTTAAAATTGTACTTATTTTTTAAAAAAAAATTTTTGAGCTCATCAAATTATACAAATGAAATAATATAAATCCTACAGAGATTTGCTTATAAATTTCAATTTTAGTGGAAACGGCGTTGGTTTCATTTCTTACTTTATCTTAAAAAACAAATAAAATTGAAGAAATATATGTATGTATACACGTGAGAAACCCGATGTTAAAAAAATAAAATCGTTCAATGGCTCAAAAACAAAACGTATGAAGAAACAGAAAACCTATTAACAACAATAATATAATCTTTATCAGATGCTTACAGGGCCACACTCGTTTACTCCTGCTGGACCTATGTGGATGTGTGTGTGTGTGTTATTCTTTTTTTTTTTGTGGTTCGGTTTGATTTTTAGTTCATTTGGTACTCTTGTATTTTCGATATTAGTTTGACTGTAATTGCAAACGGTTTTAATTATTTACAGTCGAGAGTTTCACTGCAAATTATTTTTGCTGTCATGAGCTATCAAATAATGTGATATTTATTTTATAAATGTACTGTCATCAGAAGATATAAAAATATAATATATTATGTAAAAAAAAAAAAGTTAAATTTACTTAGTTATTAAGCTTTTATTTATATTTTAACTTATTGTTCAGAACTTCAGAGGGTAGTTATTTCTTCCATAATTTAATACCTAATGTATATGGGAGTAAGTTATTTTTATTTACTAAATCTTTTAAATTACCCTCATATTTATAAAATCAAAAACGTTTACTTAAAAATGTGTGTAAAACAGAATAGATTATTGTCATAAATGAAAATATTGTCACTGGAAGAAACTAGCGTATGTTTATAGATTCGTTAGTAATTGCTGTCCGTTAACGATTATTTCTAATAAAAAAAAATATTATTATTATCTTCTATTTTCCAGATTGAGGAGAAAATGGAGAGCGGCTAAAGGCTGACCGAAAGAACTACATAGGGATGTAAGTACATACATTCTCTACCTGCACATTTGAATTATTTATATATGGTAATTATTTTTGCGTTGTTATCTGTCGAACTATTGTAACTCTTTTCCGTCAGTGTTCTGAAGTAATTAATGTAATGGTTGCGAAGATCTTCACCGCAAGCTGCTTCCAATTAATAGAGCAAAATATTGTAATTCGCAAAACGCAAATTTGGTAATCATAAATTTGCTCCCTGGAACAATCAGGAAAAGTAAGAAAAAACCAACAAACAAAACCATAAGGAACAATCGCCTGACCATTTACAGAGACAATAATTATTTATAATATTAATTTACTTGGTCAGACAAAGCTAGATAAATAAAAACATTGATACTCTTATTCTTAAAATGAGAAAACCAGACATCAAGGGATTCGATTATAACATTAACGGTCAGTTGCAAGAAAGAAATCATTTATGCGACATTTACTAATGCCTAATTAAATATAATGTCGACATTAAATTAATGGGCATTGCAGGAACGTTCATTAGATCAACGGTAGGTTTTCATTTACTAATGTACTCGTAATGAAAGCATTAGGACAAAAGAGTGAATGATGTCAAAAATGAATGAATGGTTGCGTTTGGTTTTCAATAAAAATAAGTGCTGCAAGACAAACGAAACGTTATTTGATATTTCTGATAACCTACTATTATTTTATTTGTTAATTTAATGTTATTTCGTCTTTCGCGTTATTGCGTGAATTGTTTTCAATAAATGAAAATGTCTTCGAAAAAAAAACGTGGTGCTAATTATACTCCTCAAGAATCTGAAAAAAATTTGGAATTGGTGCCATAGTGAGTACCTATACTACCTAGAGTGGTGTGCGTTCCGCAGAGCAGCTTATGTAAAATATTGTGTTTTAGTGCATTTTTTTGTAAATAGGTAATAAAAATTAAACAATTAATAATTTAAAATTAATTTAAAAACTTATTTAAATTGTTTCTTTATTCATACTAACATAATATTATAAATGTGAAAGTTACTCTGTCAGTCTGTCTGTTACCTTTTCACGCCTAATCCGCTGAACCGATCATCATGAAATTTTGCATACACGTTGTCAGGGATGCAGGAAAGGATATAGAATACCTTTCATCTAGAAAAAAGTTCTGTTCCCGAGGGATCACTTAACGCCTTGGCAAAGCTACGAGTATAAATGCAATAAAGATGTTAGGCGTTACATTGTTCATATATTTACGCGGGCGAAGCCGCTGGCACCAGCTAGTTATTTATAAAACAGGAAATTATATCAATAATCCACATGTCAATTATCTAGATGGAAAAAGTGAACTTATATTGGTGAGGTGATTGTATTTACTTAATAAAACCTTAATGGGCCGATAATGGCACGTATACGGCCTATTAAAAATAACTAATGAAATGTCAAAATAAATCCTCCATTAGCTATGAAAATTGTTACTTAGGATTAATTATAACATAAAGAATAACTTTCAAAAAAGAAATAGAACAAATAAACAAAAAAAGGTTGAAATGAATAAATACTTTCTAGACAGAGCGATCTCTGTCGTTGTGAAAATGTAACTTGAAACATTATGCTAAATCTGAAGACGAGACGTCGTAATCGAAAGCGGTGAGTAGAGAGATAGAAACACTATAATGCGCAACAAATGCGTTCACGCGGGGGTCATACAGAGGAGCAAAAGCAAAAGCGAGGGGCCGCCAATTGTCAACTTATACAACGGACGGCGCGATATTATTCTCCTAGAGACGCTTCCACTCCTTCATACAAAATTGCCCTTTTTACGAGGATCGACGGTCATTAGGGTAGTTTTATAAGAGGGTCTCTTGTAGTCTCTAAAACTTTACTAACCTTTACCCCCTCCGATACATTTTTTTTTTACAAAACACAACTTTTTCAATTTTTAAGCTAGAAACTTGAACTTTTTTTTATTTCTTATTAAAAAAAATCAATAATTACTTTAAAAATATTTTCGATAGTTTATATAAACGTAATTTATAAGATTTTATCGAACGCCGAATTTTAACGAGAAAACGAAACAAAAAAAATTAAAGGTCCACGTGGCCCAAGCCCTATTCATTCTATTGTTCGTTCATACTCACACCCACACCTACACTTCACATCTACACTTCACATCTACACTCACCCACATCTACACTTACCCACATCTACACAGTAAACTCACCCACACTCACACCCACCCACATCTACACTCACACACCCACCCACACTCACCCACATCTACACTCGCCCACATCCACACTCACACTCGCCCACACTCACACTCACCCACACTCACACTCACCCACACTCACACTCACCCACACCCACCCACATCTACACTCACACACCCACCCACACTCACACACCCACCCACACCTACACACACTCACACCTACACACACCCACATCTACACTCACCAACACCTACACACAACCACACCTACATTCACCCACACTCACCCACTCCCACACACACCCTCACCCACACCCACCCACATCTACACTCACACACCCACCCACACTCACCCACACCCACACTCACCCACATCTACACTCGCCCACATCCACACTCACACTCACCCACACTCACACTCACCCACACCCACCCACATCTACACTCACACACCCACCCACACACACACTCACCCACATCTACACTCGCCCACATCTACACTCGCCCACATCTACACACGCCCACATCTACACTCACACTCACCCTCACTCACACTCACCCACACTCACACTCACCCACACTCACACTCACCCACACTCACACTCACCCACACTCACACTCACCCACACCCACCCACATCTACACTCGCCCACATCTACACTCGCCCACATCCACACTCACACTCGCCCACACTCACACTCACCCACACTCACCCACACCCACCCACATCTACACTCACACACCCACCCACACTCACACACCCACCCACACCTACACTTCACATCTACACTTCACATCTACACTCACCCACATCTACACTTACCCACATCTACACAGTAAACTCACCCACACTCACACCCACCCACATCTACACTCACACACCCACCCACACTCACCCACATCTACACTCGCCCACATCCACACTCACACTCGCCCACACTCACACTCACCCACACTCACACTCACCCACACTCACACTCACCCACACCCACCCACATCTACACTCACACACCCACCCACACTCACACACCCACCCACACCTACACACACTCACACCTACACACACCCACATCTACACTCACCAACACCTACACACAACCACACCTACATTCACCCACACTCACCCACTCCCACACACACCCTCACCCACACCCACCCACATCTACACTCACACACCCACCCACACTCACCCACACCCACACTCACCCACATCTACACTCGCCCACATCCACACTCACACTCACCCACACTCACACTCACCCACACCCACCCACATCTACACTCACACACCCACCCACACACACACTCACCCACATCTACACTCGCCCACATCTACACTCGCCCACATCTACACTCGCCCACATCTACACACGCCCACATCTACACTCACACTCACCCTCACTCACACTCACCCACACTCACACTCACCCACACTCACACTCACCCACACTCACACTCACACTCACCCACACCTACACTCGCACACCCAAACACACACCCAAAAACACACACACACACACACACACACACACACACATTCACATTACAAATACTTCGGTTACACATACTTACACATTACACATACTTCGGTTATTTTTTTAAATAACCGAAGAAGAGGCACAATTCATACAATTGTTTTTATTTAAATAAATGGGATGCCACAACATTTTAAAATCACGTTGTGTACCCGACGACACACGTTGGGTGTTCGGGTTAAGAAGTAGCGTGGTGCGGCCCACCTGTTGTAGTAGCGAGTAGCTCGCGGGGGCGTTGACGCGACCGAATCGGCGGCCGGAAAACGTGTTTTAGGCTTAGGGTTGTATGGATTTTTTTTTTCTTTTTTTTTTTTTTTTTTTCTTTTGTTTCTTTCTTTCTTTCTTTTCAGTTTAGGTATATAAAGCCGCTAAATACCTAAACTTTAAAATTCTACCGTCGCAACTATAATACATGTTTTCGGAACATGAAATCGAAGGCACGGGAAATCGATACGGTTTTGGGTGTTGTCCGGTGACGCGGCTTAGCTTTTTCGTCTCCGGGGGGCGCCCTAGTGGTTATCGTTGGCGATGTTCGCGTTTTGTCGTGCCGCTCCGCCTCTGGGCGGGGAGAGTATTTCTTGTTTCGTAAACGAAATGGTATCGTTTGTGCGGTAGATGTTCGCGTTTTTGTTACTTTAAAAAACAGAGCGCGAGCGAACCCCTATGTTCTGTTTGAGTTTTGGGGTGTGCTCTCAACGCAAACAACACCACCCGAGTGTTGTGTGAATATTTTAGCAGCAGAGGTTTCTTTTGATACTCTCTGTTTCCCGGGTGTGTTTCGTTCGTCTTAAAAAAGTATTCGAGACTGTTTTTACAATTTATCTGGGTTTTACGCAGTCTTATAATCTGTGGCCCTATTTGTGTGAAATGCAAAACTGTCCGTTGCGAACGTTCGTACAGAAGAGCGATTGTGCCCAAGCGCGCAACATTGTCTCTTATAGTGAAAATGCGCGAGAGATAGTGATTTATCTGTCTCCTCGTCGTATTCTCTGGAGAGCCGTCCATACGATGGAGCACTGTGAAGAACACGTCGGTTTCGCGCATATTGCGTCGAAATTCGACGGTGTCTCGTGTCCTTCTGCATATGGTGGTAGCTCCCTGGTTGATCCTGCCAGTAGTTATATGCTTGTCTCAAAGATTAAGCCATGCATGTCTCAGTGCAAGCCGTATTAAGGCGAAACCGCGAATGGCTCAATATATCAGTTTTGGTTCCTTAGATCTTACTTCGGTTACTTGGATAACTGTGGTAATTCTAGAGCTAATACATGCAATCAGAACTCTGACCAGTGATGGGATGAGCGCTTTTATTAGATCAAAACCAATCGGCGGAGAGCCTCGCGTTCGAAGTCGTTAATTTTGATGAATCTGGATAACTTTTGCCGATCGCACGGTCCAGCACCGGCGACGCATCTTTCAAATGTCTGCCTTATCAACTTTCGATGGTAGTTTCTGCGACTACCATGGTTGTCACGGGTAACGGGGAATCAGGGTTCGATTCCGGAGAGGGAGCCTGAGAAACGGCTACCACATCCAAGGAAGGCAGCAGGCGCGCAAATTACCCACTCCCGGCACGGGGAGGTAGTGACGAAAAATAACGATACGGGACTCTTACGAGGCCTCGTAATCGGAATGAGTACACTTTAAATATTTTAACGAGGAACAATTGGAGGGCAAGTCTGGTGCCAGCAGCCGCGGTAATTCCAGCTCCAATAGCGTATACTAAAATTGTTGCGGTTAAAAAGCTCGTAGTTGCATTTGTGCTGCGCGCTGTCGGTGCATCGCATCCGCGGTGATACTGACACGTTTGCGGAGCATATCGTCGGTGAGCCGCGACGGTAAAACGTCCGGCTCAATATAACAAATCCTATCGCGGTGCTCTTCGGTGAGTGTCGAGATGGGCCGACAATTTTACTTTGAACAAATTAGAGTGCTCAAAGCGGGCTCAAAAAGCTGCTTGAATATTTCGTGCATGGAATAATAGAATATGATCTCGGTTCTATTTTGTTGGTTTTCAGAACTCCGAGGTAATGATTAATAGGGATAACTGGGGGCATTCGTATTGCGACGTTAGAGGTGAAATTCTTGGATCGTCGCAAGACGAACAACAGCGAAAGCATTTGCCAAAGGTGTTTTCATCAATCAAGAACGAAAGTTAGAGGTTCGAAGGCGATTAGATACCGCCCTAGTTCTAACCGTAAATATGTCATCTAGCGATCCGCCGACGTTACTACAATGGCTCGGCGGGCAGCTTCCGGGAAACCAAAGATTTTGGACTCCGGGGGGAGTATGGTTGCAAAGCTGAAACTTAAAGGAATTGACGGAAGGGCACCACCAGGAGTGGAGCCTGCGGCTTAATTTGACTCAACACGGGAAATCTCACCAGGCCCGGACACCGGAAGGATTGACAGATTAATAGCTCTTTCTTGATTCGGTGGGTGGTGGTGCATGGCCGTTCTTAGTTGGTGGAGCGATTTGTCTGGTTAATTCCGGTAACGAACGAGACTCTAGCCTGCTAAATAGGCGTAGCGATTTAGGTGTGCGCGGCACTCGTGTCGCGCTACTCACTCGCTGCGTATTCAAATTCTTCTTAGAGGGACCGGCGGCTTCGAGCCGCACGAGATTGAGCAATAACAGGTCTGTGATGCCCTTAGATGTCCTGGGCAGCACGCGCGCTACACTGAAGGAATCAGCATGTTCTCCCTGGCCTAGAGGCCCGGGCAACCCGTTGAAACTCCTTCGTGCTGGGGATTGGGGTTTGCAATTGTCCCCCATAAACGAGGAATTCCTAGTAAGCGCGAGTCATAAGCTCGCGTTGATTACGTCCCTGCCCTTTGTACACACCGCCCGTCGCTACTACCGATTGAATGATTTAGTGAGGTCTTCGGACCGACACGCGGTGGCTTCACGGCCGTCGGCGTCGTTGGGAAGTTGACCAAACTTGATCATTTAGAGGAAGTAAAAGTCGTAACAAGGTTTCCGTAGGGGAACCTGCGGAAGGATCATTAACGTGTTTGTGTGTGTCACAACATATTAATAAAAATATAACTGGACGCAGAGATTGGTGAAAATCCGCACCAAATCGAGTCTTTCAGAAATGAGAGCGGTATACATTTTTTGATAATTTTTTTTTTTTCATTTATCTTTTTTGAAGAGAAAAAAAACATTACCCTGGACGGTGGATCACTTGGCTCGCGGGTCGATGAAGAACGCAGTTAACTGCGCGTCATAGTGTGAACTGCAGGACACATTTGAACATCGACATTTCGAACGCACATTGCGGTCCGTGGAGACACATCCAGGACCACTCC
>OU342547.1:352500-362500 GCA_910589475.2 Bembecia ichneumoniformis | reverse complement strand
TTTTTTGTGTTAATTTAAATTATACTAAAATAATATAAATCCTACAGGGATTTGGTTATAAATTTCAATTTTAGTGGAAACTGTGTTGGTGTTATTTCTTACTTTTTTCTTAAAAATCCGACATTTAATGCAATCGACTCCATCCAGGAGTCATTTGAAAGTCATTTGAAGGTGTTCTATAGGTATTTTCCATTAAACCCCGTTATTTAACCTGGAATAGGTGGATTCGAGTAAACTCGTGACGCTTTTAGATACAACTTAAAATATTCCATTTTGGTGGGAACAATTTTTTTGGAAAAGTTAATTATATTGATAACTCAAAAAGTATAGACTTGCGTATCTAAAAAATAAACAGAAAAGGAAGACTTAATTCTCAGGGTGTCTCAGGTCTAGCTACACTAAATAGTATCATTTTAAAAACTACTTACATTTTAATTTTTTTTTATGAATGAATAAGACAGACGCACAAGTTTACTTATTAAAAATTAAATTATCTTAATAAATAGGATAGTGTTATTAAATTGCAAGTTATTTAGCCCTACACACTTGATACTTTTAATTCAAAAGCGACTTTGTGGTTGAAGGCATTTCTAGCTGTAAAAATCTCTGTCTTCACCATAATTGTTTGAACCTCCATCGATTTTAATAACCAATTAATAATAATTATTATTATGCGAATTTAAAGCATTCCCATGAAAGTCTACCTGAAATATAAAACATTAATACATAAACGTTAATTACATTACACAAAAAAATTGTTTACCGCTTGTGATATAATTTATCGATTTACTTAGAATTTTCAACCATAAAAAAGGCACCACCCCTTATCCTGAAATATTTTTAGCAACTTTAACATTCTCTACACGTGCAATTAATAACCATTCATCTTCAAAATATAATATATTTACAAATTATATACTAAATTAAGCTCTGGTCTCCTAGGCAGGGTGCCAAGCATGCTGGCTGCATTACCTCGTTGTATTGCAAGATTGATTTTCTGACCGAGGTAATAGTTTCAATTAGACATTCATAAATTGAAATAGATTTTACAGAATATGAAAAAAATAAATAAATTGTGAAATGTCCACCCTTAAGTAAAAATGCAGACATGTAATACATATACATACGTAGTGTATATTATTTGTTTTTACTATAACTCCATTATTTTTTATATGCTATCTGGTCCATCCAATAACTATTTTAAATGATAATTTCAAGGGCTATAAGATAATCCACATCTTTATTTTTTAAAAGATGAAGGATGATCCTCGCAATTAAGTGTATTATTACAAAAAAGATAAACAGACATTGAACAAGTGTCTAAAAAAATTTTTATTACAAAAGCGTGTTTAAGCAGTTAGATTTAGGCACGGTTTAAACAATACTTTTCATATTGTCAATACATGTCAATGCTTGTCGAAGCCTCAAAGTTAGTCTAAACTGCTTTGTCTCTAATTTTCGCAAGTTGTATTTAGTGGTGTGGTTATGACACTATGATGAAATATCGGGTTGTTTTACCTTTTATTCTTGAACCCAATTTTCTTCACGTTCACGAATTTTTATTTTAATATTGCAATTGTCCATTTTTTTCCATATTACTTGAAAATAATTTTTATTTATATTATACTCATTTGATAATGAGTAATGACGATTGACAAGTCTTGATAAACACATTCCATTCTTTCAACTTATCACTGTTCTATATGTACAATGTACGTAAGTTATATACGTAAGTTTTGGTTCCAAAACATACTTATGGCGGTGCATTTAGAGCAATTATTAATTTATAATCACACACGGCACTGTTTTATTTATATATAGATAATTTTAAAATATTTTTCTGCGTAGGATATTCTATTAGCACATAACAAATTTGCATAGAAAGGAGAACGTTTCGGATTGAACCAAATGAAGTTGAACGAACGTTTTGTAATGTTGCTATTTTATTGTTACTATTTGCTATTTTATAATTTTAAAATAGCAACATTTGGTTGCCTATAGGTTGCCTAGTGATGTTTTGGTAAGTCAAAGGACAAACACTATTTTGGACAAATGTCATTAGACGCTGTTTGACAAAACACGTGTTGAGACATAGTTTAGTATTTTTTTTTTGTAATAACACTGAATCGTTTAACCAATGATACCTCGCTTGTATTTTATCCTACAAAAAGCCTTTTTTATTATTGACCATTTTTAATTGTTTAACGTATATTTATTAGAGAAATTAAATTAAATTAGAGAAATTTGAAATTTTCTATTATTTTTAAAATTGTACTTATTTTTTAAAAAAAAATTTTTGAGCTCATCAAATTATACAAATGAAATAATATAAATCCTACAGAGATTTGCTTATAAATTTCAATTTTAGTGGAAACGGCGTTGGTTTCATTTCTTACTTTATCTTAAAAAACAAATAAAATTGAAGAAATATATGTATGTATACACGTGAGAAACCCGATGTTAAAAAAATAAAATCGTTCAATGGCTCAAAAACAAAACGTATGAAGAAACAGAAAACCTATTAACAACAATAATATAATCTTTATCAGATGCTTACAGGGCCACACTCGTTTACTCCTGCTGGACCTATGTGGATGTGTGTGTGTGTGTTATTCTTTTTTTTTTTGTGGTTCGGTTTGATTTTTAGTTCATTTGGTACTCTTGTATTTTCGATATTAGTTTGACTGTAATTGCAAACGGTTTTAATTATTTACAGTCGAGAGTTTCACTGCAAATTATTTTTGCTGTCATGAGCTATCAAATAATGTGATATTTATTTTATAAATGTACTGTCATCAGAAGATATAAAAATATAATATATTATGTAAAAAAAAAAAAGTTAAATTTACTTAGTTATTAAGCTTTTATTTATATTTTAACTTATTGTTCAGAACTTCAGAGGGTAGTTATTTCTTCCATAATTTAATACCTAATGTATATGGGAGTAAGTTATTTTTATTTACTAAATCTTTTAAATTACCCTCATATTTATAAAATCAAAAACGTTTACTTAAAAATGTGTGTAAAACAGAATAGATTATTGTCATAAATGAAAATATTGTCACTGGAAGAAACTAGCGTATGTTTATAGATTCGTTAGTAATTGCTGTCCGTTAACGATTATTTCTAATAAAAAAAAAAATTATTATTATCTTCTATTTTCCAGATTGAGGAGAAAATGGAGAGCGGCTAAAGGCTGACCGAAAGAACTACATAGGGATGTAAGTACATACATTCTCTACCTGCACATTTGAATTATTTATATATGGTAATTATTTTTGCGTTGTTATCTGTCGAACTATTGTAACTCTTTTCCGTCAGTGTTCTGAAGTAATTAATGTAATGGTTGCGAAGATCTTCACCGCAAGCTGCTTCCAATTAATAGAGCAAAATATTGTAATTCGCAAAACGCAAATTTGGTAATCATAAATTTGCTCCCTGGAACAATCAGGAAAAGTAAGAAAAAACCAACAAACAAAACCATAAGGAACAATCGCCTGACCATTTACAGAGACAATAATTATTTATAATATTAATTTACTTGGTCAGACAAAGCTAGATAAATAAAAACATTGATACTCTTATTCTTAAAATGAGAAAACCAGACATCAAGGGATTCGATTATAACATTAACGGTCAGTTGCAAGAAAGAAATCATTTATGCGACATTTACTAATGCCTAATTAAATATAATGTCGACATTAAATTAATGGGCATTGCAGGAACGTTCATTAGATCAACGGTAGGTTTTCATTTACTAATGTACTCGTAATGAAAGCATTAGGACAAAAGAGTGAATGATGTCAAAAATGAATGAATGGTTGCGTTTGGTTTTCAATAAAAATAAGTGCTGCAAGACAAACGAAACGTTATTTGATATTTCTGATAACCTACTATTATTTTATTTGTTAATTTAATGTTATTTCGTCTTTCGCGTTATTGCGTGAATTGTTTTCAATAAATGAAAATGTCTTCGAAAAAAAAACGTGGTGCTAATTATACTCCTCAAGAATCTGAAAAAAATTTGGAATTGGTGCCATAGTGAGTACCTATACTACCTAGAGTGGTGTGCGTTCCGCAGAGCAGCTTATGTAAAATATTGTGTTTTAGTGCATTTTTTTGTAAATAGGTAATAAAAATTAAACAATTAATAATTTAAAATTAATTTAAAAACTTATTTAAATTGTTTCTTTATTCATACTAACATAATATTATAAATGTGAAAGTTACTCTGTCAGTCTGTCTGTTACCTTTTCACGCCTAATCCGCTGAACCGATCATCATGAAATTTTGCATACACGTTGTCAGGGATGCAGGAAAGGATATAGAATACCTTTCATCTAGAAAAAAGTTCTGTTCCCGAGGGATCACTTAACGCCTTGGCAAAGCTACGAGTATAACTGCAATAAAGATGTTAGGCGTTACATTGTTCATATATTTACGCGGGCGAAGCCGCTGGCACCAGCTAGTTATTTATAAAACAGGAAATTATATCAATAATCCACATGTCAATTATCTAGATGGAAAAAGTGAACTTATATTGGTGAGGTGATTGTATTTACTTAATAAAACCTTAATGGGCCGATAATGGCACGTATACGGCCTATTAAAAATAACTAATGAAATGTCAAAATAAATCCTCCATTAGCTATGAAAATTGTTACTTAGGATTAATTATAACATAAAGAATAACTTTCAAAAAAGAAATAGAACAAATAAACAAAAAAAGGTTGAAATGAATAAATACTTTCTAGACAGAGCGATCTCTGTCGTTGTGAAAATGTAACTTGAAACATTATGCTAAATCTGAAGACGAGACGTCGTAATCGAAAGCGGTGAGTAGAGAGATAGAAACACTATAATGCGCAACAAATGCGTTCACGCGGGGGTCATACAGAGGAGCAAAAGCAAAAGCGAGGGGCCGCCAATTGTCAACTTATACAACGGACGGCGCGATATTATTCTCCTAGAGACGCTTCCACTCCTTCATACAAAATTGCCCTTTTTACGAGGATCGACGGTCATTAGGGTAGTTTTATAAGAGGGTCTCTTGTAGTCTCTAAAACTTTACTAACCTTTACCCCCTCCGATACATTTTTTTTTTACAAAACACAACTTTTTCAATTTTTAAGCTAGAAACTTGAACTTTTTTTTATTTCTTATTAAAAAAAATCAATAATTACTTTAAAAATATTTTCGATAGTTTATATAAACGTAATTTATAAGATTTTATCGAACGCCGAATTTTAACGAGAAAACGAAACAAAAAAAATTAAAGGTCCACGTGGCCCAAGCCCTATTCATTCTATTGTTCGTTCATACTCACACCCACACCTACACTTCACATCTACACTTCACATCTACACTCACCCACATCTACACTTACCCACATCTACACAGTAAACTCACCCACACTCACACCCACCCACATCTACACTCACACACCCACCCACACTCACCCACATCTACACTCGCCCACATCTACACTCGCCCACATCCACACTCACACTCGCCCACACTCACACTCACCCACACTCACACTCACCCACACTCACACTCACCCACACCCACCCACATCTACACTCGCCCACATCTACACTCGCCCACATCCACACTCACACTCGCCCACACTCACACTCACCCACACTCACCCACACCCACCCACATCTACACTCACACACCCACCCACACTCACACACCCACCCACACCTACACTTCACATCTACACTTCACATCTACACTCACCCACATCTACACTTACCCACATCTACACAGTAAACTCACCCACACTCACACCCACCCACATCTACACTCACACACCCACCCACACTCACCCACATCTACACTCGCCCACATCTACACTCGCCCACATCCACACTCACACTCGCCCACACTCACACTCACCCACACTCACACTCACCCACACTCACACTCACCCACACCCACCCACATCTACACTCGCCCACATCTACACTCGCCCACATCCACACTCACACTCGCCCACACTCACACTCACCCACACTCACCCACACCCACCCACATCTACACTCACACACCCACCCACACTCACACACCCACCCACACCTACACTTCACATCTACACTTCACATCTACACTCACCCACATCTACACTTACCCACATCTACACAGTAAACTCACCCACACTCACACCCACCCACATCTACACTCACACACCCACCCACACTCACCCACATCTACACTCGCCCACATCTACACTCGCCCACATCCACACTCACACTCGCCCACACTCACACTCACCCACACTCACACTCACCCACACTCACACTCACCCACACCCACCCACATCTACACTCGCCCACATCTACACTCGCCCACATCCACACTCACACTCGCCCACACTCACACTCACCCACACTCACCCACACCCACCCACATCTACACTCACACACCCACCCACACTCACACACCCACCCACACCTACACTTCACATCTACACTTCACATCTACACTCACCCACATCTACACTTACCCACATCTACACAGTAAACTCACCCACACTCACACCCACCCACATCTACACTCACACACCCACCCACACTCACCCACATCTACACTCGCCCACATCTACACTCGCCCACATCCACACTCACACTCGCCCACACTCACACTCACCCACACTCACACTCACCCACACTCACACTCACCCACACCCACCCACATCTACACTCACACACCCACCCACACTCACACACCCACCCACACCTACACACACTCACACCTACACACACCCACATCTACACTCACCCACACCCACACTCACCCACATCTACACTCGCCCACATCCACACTCACACTCACCCACACCCACCCACATCTACACTCACACACCCACCCACACACACACTCACCCACATCTACACTCGCCCACATCTACACTCGCCCACATCTACACTCGCCCACATCTACACACGCCCACATCTACACTCACACTCACCCTCACTCACACTCACCCACACTCACACTCACCCACACTCACACTCACCCACACTCACACTCACACTCACCCACACCTACACTCGCACACCCAAACACACACCCAAAAACACACACACACACACACACACACACACACACACACACATTCACATTACAAATACTTCGGTTACACATACTTACACATTACACATACTTCGGTTATTTTTTTAAATAACCGAAGAAGAGGCACAATTCATACAATTGTTTTTATTTAAATAAATGGGATGCCACAACATTTTAAAATCACGTTGTGTACCCGACGACACACGTTGGGTGTTCGGGTTAAGAAGTAGCGTGGTGCGGCCCACCTGTTGTAGTAGCGAGTAGCTCGCGGGGGCGTTGACGCGACCGAATCGGCGGCCGGAAAACGTGTTTTAGGCTTAGGGTTGTATGGATTTTTTTTTTCTTTTTTTTTTTTTTTTTTTCTTTTGTTTCTTTCTTTCTTTCTTTTCAGTTTAGGTATATAAAGCCGCTAAATACCTAAACTTTAAAATTCTACCGTCGCAACTATAATACATGTTTTCGGAACATGAAATCGAAGGCACGGGAAATCGATACGGTTTTGGGTGTTGTCCGGTGACGCGGCTTAGCTTTTTCGTCTCCGGGGGGCGCCCTAGTGGTTATCGTTGGCGATGTTCGCGTTTTGTCGTGCCGCTCCGCCTCTGGGCGGGGAGAGTATTTCTTGTTTCGTAAACGAAATGGTATCGTTTGTGCGGTAGATGTTCGCGTTTTTGTTACTTTAAAAAACAGAGCGCGAGCGAACCCCTATGTTCTGTTTGAGTTTTGGGGTGTGCTCTCAACGCAAACAACACCACCCGAGTGTTGTGTGAATATTTTAGCAGCAGAGGTTTCTTTTGATACTCTCTGTTTCCCGGGTGTGTTTCGTTCGTCTTAAAAAAGTATTCGAGACTGTTTTTACAATTTATCTGGGTTTTACGCAGTCTTATAATCTGTGGCCCTATTTGTGTGAAATGCAAAACTGTCCGTTGCGAACGTTCGTACAGAAGAGCGATTGTGCCCAAGCGCGCAACATTGTCTCTTATAGTGAAAATGCGCGAGAGATAGTGATTTATCTGTCTCCTCGTCGTATTCTCTGGAGAGCCGTCCATACGATGGAGCACTGTGAAGAACACGTCGGTTTCGCGCATATTGCGTCGAAATTCGACGGTGTCTCGTGTCCTTCTGCATATGGTGGTAGCTCCCTGGTTGATCCTGCCAGTAGTTATATGCTTGTCTCAAAGATTAAGCCATGCATGTCTCAGTGCAAGCCGTATTAAGGCGAAACCGCGAATGGCTCAATATATCAGTTTTGGTTCCTTAGATCTTACTTCGGTTACTTGGATAACTGTGGTAATTCTAGAGCTAATACATGCAATCAGAACTCTGACCAGTGATGGGATGAGCGCTTTTATTAGATCAAAACCAATCGGCGGAGAGCCTCGCGTTCGAAGTCGTTAATTTTGATGAATCTGGATAACTTTTGCCGATCGCACGGTCCAGCACCGGCGACGCATCTTTCAAATGTCTGCCTTATCAACTTTCGATGGTAGTTTCTGCGACTACCATGGTTGTCACGGGTAACGGGGAATCAGGGTTCGATTCCGGAGAGGGAGCCTGAGAAACGGCTACCACATCCAAGGAAGGCAGCAGGCGCGCAAATTACCCACTCCCGGCACGGGGAGGTAGTGACGAAAAATAACGATACGGGACTCTTACGAGGCCTCGTAATCGGAATGAGTACACTTTAAATATTTTAACGAGGAACAATTGGAGGGCAAGTCTGGTGCCAGCAGCCGCGGTAATTCCAGCTCCAATAGCGTATACTAAAATTGTTGCGGTTAAAAAGCTCGTAGTTGCATTTGTGCTGCGCGCTGTCGGTGCATCGCATCCGCGGTGATACTGACACGTTTGCGGAGCATATCGTCGGTGAGCCGCGACGGTAAAACGTCCGGCTCAATATAACAAATCCTATCGCGGTGCTCTTCGGTGAGTGTCGAGATGGGCCGACAATTTTACTTTGAACAAATTAGAGTGCTCAAAGCGGGCTCAAAAAGCTGCTTGAATATTTCGTGCATGGAATAATAGAATATGATCTCGGTTCTATTTTGTTGGTTTTCAGAACTCCGAGGTAATGATTAATAGGGATAACTGGGGGCATTCGTATTGCGACGTTAGAGGTGAAATTCTTGGATCGTCGCAAGACGAACAACAGCGAAAGCATTTGCCAAAGGTGTTTTCATCAATCAAGAACGAAAGTTAGAGGTTCGAAGGCGATTAGATACCGCCCTAGTTCTAACCGTAAATATGTCATCTAGCGATCCGCCGACGTTACTACAATGGCTCGGCGGGCAGCTTCCGGGAAACCAAAGATTTTGGACTCCGGGGGGAGTATGGTTGCAAAGCTGAAACTTAAAGGAATTGACGGAAGGGCACCACCAGGAGTGGAGCCTGCGGCTTAATTTGACTCAACACGGGAAATCTCACCAGGCCCGGACACCGGAAGGATTGACAGATTAATAGCTCTTTCTTGATTCGGTGGGTGGTGGTGCATGGCCGTTCTTAGTTGGTGGAGCGATTTGTCTGGTTAATTCCGGTAACGAACGAGACTCTAGCCTGCTAAATAGGCGTAGCGATTTAGGTGTGCGCGGCACTCGTGTCGCGCTACTCACTCGCTGCGTATTCAAATTCTTCTTAGAGGGACCGGCGGCTTCGAGCCGCACGAGATTGAGCAATAACAGGTCTGTGATGCCCTTAGATGTCCTGGGCCGCACGCGCGCTACACTGAAGGAATCAGCATGTTCTCCCTGGCCTAGAGGCCCGGGCAACCCGTTGAAACTCCTTCGTGCTGGGGATTGGGGTTTGCAATTGTCCCCCATAAACGAGGAATTCCTAGTAAGCGCGAGTCATAAGCTCGCGTTGATTACGTCCCTGCCCTTTGTACACACCGCCCGTCGCTACTACCGATTGAATGATTTAGTGAGGT
>OU342547.1:337500-345000 GCA_910589475.2 Bembecia ichneumoniformis | reverse complement strand
ACAAAACACGTGTTGAGACATAGTTTAGTATTTTTTTTTTGTAATAACACTGAATCGTTTAACCAATGATACCTCGCTTGTATTTTATCCTACAAAAAGCCTTTTTTATTATTGACCATTTTTAATTGTTTAACGTATATTTATTAGAGAAATTAAATTAAATTAGAGAAATTTGAAATTTTCTATTATTTTTAAAATTGTACTTATTTTTTAAAAAAAAATTTTTGAGCTCATCAAATTATACAAATGAAATAATATAAATCCTACAGAGATTTGCTTATAAATTTCAATTTTAGTGGAAACGGCGTTGGTTTCATTTCTTACTTTATCTTAAAAAACAAATAAAATTGAAGAAATATATGTATGTATACACGTGAGAAACCCGATGTTAAAAAAATAAAATCGTTCAATGGCTCAAAAACAAAACGTATGAAGAAACAGAAAACCTATTAACAACAATAATATAATCTTTATCAGATGCTTACAGGGCCACACTCGTTTACTCCTGCTGGACCTATGTGGATGTGTGTGTGTGTGTTATTCTTTTTTTTTTTGTGGTTCGGTTTGATTTTTAGTTCATTTGGTACTCTTGTATTTTCGATATTAGTTTGACTGTAATTGCAAACGGTTTTAATTATTTACAGTCGAGAGTTTCACTGCAAATTATTTTTGCTGCATGAGCTATCAAATAATGTGATATTTATTTTATAAATGTACTGTCATCAGAAGATATAAAAATATAATATATTATGTAAAAAAAAAAAAGTTAAATTTACTTAGTTATTAAGCTTTTATTTATATTTTAACTTATTGTTCAGAACTTCAGAGGGTAGTTATTTCTTCCATAATTTAATACCTAATGTATATGGGAGTAAGTTATTTTTATTTACTAAATCTTTTAAATTACCCTCATATTTATAAAATCAAAAACGTTTACTTAAAAATGTGTGTAAAACAGAATAGATTATTGTCATAAATGAAAATATTGTCACTGGAAGAAACTAGCGTATGTTTATAGATTCGTTAGTAATTGCTGTCCGTTAACGATTATTTCTAATAAAAAAAAATATTATTATTATCTTCTATTTTCCAGATTGAGGAGAAAATGGAGAGCGGCTAAAGGCTGACCGAAAGAACTACATAGGGATGTAAGTACATACATTCTCTACCTGCACATTTGAATTATTTATATATGGTAATTATTTTTGCGTTGTTATCTGTCGAACTATTGTAACTCTTTTCCGTCAGTGTTCTGAAGTAATTAATGTAATGGTTGCGAAGATCTTCACCGCAAGCTGCTTCCAATTAATAGAGCAAAATATTGTAATTCGCAAAACGCAAATTTGGTAATCATAAATTTGCTCCCTGGAACAATCAGGAAAAGTAAGAAAAAACCAACAAACAAAACCATAAGGAACAATCGCCTGACCATTTACAGAGACAATAATTATTTATAATATTAATTTACTTGGTCAGACAAAGCTAGATAAATAAAAACATTGATACTCTTATTCTTAAAATGAGAAAACCAGACATCAAGGGATTCGATTATAACATTAACGGTCAGTTGCAAGAAAGAAATCATTTATGCGACATTTACTAATGCCTAATTAAATATAATGTCGACATTAAATTAATGGGCATTGCAGGAACGTTCATTAGATCAACGGTAGGTTTTCATTTACTAATGTACTCGTAATGAAAGCATTAGGACAAAAGAGTGAATGATGTCAAAAATGAATGAATGGTTGCGTTTGGTTTTCAATAAAAATAAGTGCTGCAAGACAAACGAAACGTTATTTGATATTTCTGATAACCTACTATTATTTTATTTGTTAATTTAATGTTATTTCGTCTTTCGCGTTATTGCGTGAATTGTTTTCAATAAATGAAAATGTCTTCGAAAAAAAAACGTGGTGCTAATTATACTCCTCAAGAATCTGAAAAAAATTTGGAATTGGTGCCATAGTGAGTACCTATACTACCTAGAGTGGTGTGCGTTCCGCAGAGCAGCTTATGTAAAATATTGTGTTTTAGTGCATTTTTTTGTAAATAGGTAATAAAAATTAAACAATTAATAATTTAAAATTAATTTAAAAACTTATTTAAATTGTTTCTTTATTCATACTAACATAATATTATAAATGTGAAAGTTACTCTGTCAGTCTGTCTGTTACCTTTTCACGCCTAATCCGCTGAACCGATCATCATGAAATTTTGCATACACGTTGTCAGGGATGCAGGAAAGGATATAGAATACCTTTCATCTAGAAAAAAGTTCTGTTCCCGAGGGATCACTTAACGCCTTGGCAAAGCTACGAGTATAACTGCAATAAAGATGTTAGGCGTTACATTGTTCATATATTTACGCGGGCGAAGCCGCTGGCACCAGCTAGTTATTTATAAAACAGGAAATTATATCAATAATCCACATGTCAATTATCTAGATGGAAAAAGTGAACTTATATTGGTGAGGTGATTGTATTTACTTAATAAAACCTTAATGGGCCGATAATGGCACGTATACGGCCTATTAAAAATAACTAATGAAATGTCAAAATAAATCCTCCATTAGCTATGAAAATTGTTACTTAGGATTAATTATAACATAAAGAATAACTTTCAAAAAAGAAATAGAACAAATAAACAAAAAAAGGTTGAAATGAATAAATACTTTCTAGACAGAGCGATCTCTGTCGTTGTGAAAATGTAACTTGAAACATTATGCTAAATCTGAAGACGAGACGTCGTAATCGAAAGCGGTGAGTAGAGAGATAGAAACACTATAATGCGCAACAAATGCGTTCACGCGGGGGTCATACAGAGGAGCAAAAGCAAAAGCGAGGGGCCGCCAATTGTCAACTTATACAACGGACGGCGCGATATTATTCTCCTAGAGACGCTTCCACTCCTTCATACAAAATTGCCCTTTTTACGAGGATCGACGGTCATTAGGGTAGTTTTATAAGAGGGTCTCTTGTAGTCTCTAAAACTTTACTAACCTTTACCCCCTCCGATACATTTTTTTTTTACAAAACACAACTTTTTCAATTTTTAAGCTAGAAACTTGAACTTTTTTTTATTTCTTATTAAAAAAAATCAATAATTACTTTAAAAATATTTTCGATAGTTTATATAAACGTAATTTATAAGATTTTATCGAACGCCGAATTTTAACGAGAAAACGAAACAAAAAAAATTAAAGGTCCACGTGGCCCAAGCCCTATTCATTCTATTGTTCGTTCATACTCACACCCACACCTACACTTCACATCTACACTTCACATCTACACTCACCCACATCTACACTTACCCACATCTACACAGTAAACTCACCCACACTCACACCCACCCACATCTACACTCACACACCCACCCACACTCACCCACATCTACACTCGCCCACATCCACACTCACACTCGCCCACACTCACACTCACCCACACTCACACTCACCCACACTCACACTCACCCACACCCACCCACATCTACACTCACACACCCACCCACACTCACACACCCACCCACACCTACACACACTCACACCTACACACACCCACATCTACACTCACCAACACCTACACACAACCACACCTACATTCACCCACACTCACCCACTCCCACACACACCCTCACCCACACCCACCCACATCTACACTCACACACCCACCCACACTCACCCACACCCACACTCACCCACATCTACACTCGCCCACATCCACACTCACACTCACCCACACTCACACTCACCCACACCCACCCACATCTACACTCACACACCCACCCACACACACACTCACCCACATCTACACTCGCCCACATCTACACTCGCCCACATCTACACACGCCCACATCTACACTCACACTCACCCACACTCACACTCACCCACACTCACACTCGCCCACACTCACACTCACCCACACTCACACTCACCCACACTCACACTCACCCACACCCACCCACATCTACACTCGCCCACATCTACACTCGCCCACATCCACACTCACACTCGCCCACACTCACACTCACCCACACTCACCCACACCCACCCACATCTACACTCACACACCCACCCACACTCACACACCCACCCACACCTACACTTCACATCTACACTTCACATCTACACTCACCCACATCTACACTTACCCACATCTACACAGTAAACTCACCCACACTCACACCCACCCACATCTACACTCACACACCCACCCACACTCACCCACATCTACACTCGCCCACATCCACACTCACACTCGCCCACACTCACACTCACCCACACTCACACTCACCCACACTCACACTCACCCACACCCACCCACATCTACACTCACACACCCACCCACACTCACACACCCACCCACACCTACACACACTCACACCTACACACACCCACATCTACACTCACCAACACCTACACACAACCACACCTACATTCACCCACACTCACCCACTCCCACACACACCCTCACCCACACCCACCCACATCTACACTCACACACCCACCCACACTCACCCACACCCACACTCACCCACATCTACACTCGCCCACATCCACACTCACACTCACCCACACTCACACTCACCCACACCCACCCACATCTACACTCACACACCCACCCACACACACACTCACCCACATCTACACTCGCCCACATCTACACTCGCCCACATCTACACTCGCCCACATCTACACACGCCCACATCTACACTCACACTCACCCTCACTCACACTCACCCACACTCACACTCACCCACACTCACACTCACCCACACTCACACTCACACTCACCCACACCTACACTCGCACACCCAAACACACACCCAAAAACACACACACACACACACACACACACACACACATTCACATTACAAATACTTCGGTTACACATACTTACACATTACACATACTTCGGTTATTTTTTTAAATAACCGAAGAAGAGGCACAATTCATACAATTGTTTTTATTTAAATAAATGGGATGCCACAACATTTTAAAATCACGTTGTGTACCCGACGACACACGTTGGGTGTTCGGGTTAAGAAGTAGCGTGGTGCGGCCCACCTGTTGTAGTAGCGAGTAGCTCGCGGGGGCGTTGACGCGACCGAATCGGCGGCCGGAAAACGTGTTTTAGGCTTAGGGTTGTATGGATTTTTTTTTTCTTTTTTTTTTTTTTTTTTTCTTTTGTTTCTTTCTTTCTTTCTTTTCAGTTTAGGTATATAAAGCCGCTAAATACCTAAACTTTAAAATTCTACCGTCGCAACTATAATACATGTTTTCGGAACATGAAATCGAAGGCACGGGAAATCGATACGGTTTTGGGTGTTGTCCGGTGACGCGGCTTAGCTTTTTCGTCTCCGGGGGGCGCCCTAGTGGTTATCGTTGGCGATGTTCGCGTTTTGTCGTGCCGCTCCGCCTCTGGGCGGGGAGAGTATTTCTTGTTTCGTAAACGAAATGGTATCGTTTGTGCGGTAGATGTTCGCGTTTTTGTTACTTTAAAAAACAGAGCGCGAGCGAACCCCTATGTTCTGTTTGAGTTTTGGGGTGTGCTCTCAACGCAAACAACACCACCCGAGTGTTGTGTGAATATTTTAGCAGCAGAGGTTTCTTTTGATACTCTCTGTTTCCCGGGTGTGTTTCGTTCGTCTTAAAAAAGTATTCGAGACTGTTTTTACAATTTATCTGGGTTTTACGCAGTCTTATAATCTGTGGCCCTATTTGTGTGAAATGCAAAACTGTCCGTTGCGAACGTTCGTACAGAAGAGCGATTGTGCCCAAGCGCGCAACATTGTCTCTTATAGTGAAAATGCGCGAGAGATAGTGATTTATCTGTCTCCTCGTCGTATTCTCTGGAGAGCCGTCCATACGATGGAGCACTGTGAAGAACACGTCGGTTTCGCGCATATTGCGTCGAAATTCGACGGTGTCTCGTGTCCTTCTGCATATGGTGGTAGCTCCCTGGTTGATCCTGCCAGTAGTTATATGCTTGTCTCAAAGATTAAGCCATGCATGTCTCAGTGCAAGCCGTATTAAGGCGAAACCGCGAATGGCTCAATATATCAGTTTTGGTTCCTTAGATCTTACTTCGGTTACTTGGATAACTGTGGTAATTCTAGAGCTAATACATGCAATCAGAACTCTGACCAGTGATGGGATGAGCGCTTTTATTAGATCAAAACCAATCGGCGGAGAGCCTCGCGTTCGAAGTCGTTAATTTTGATGAATCTGGATAACTTTTGCCGATCGCACGGTCCAGCACCGGCGACGCATCTTTCAAATGTCTGCCTTATCAACTTTCGATGGTAGTTTCTGCGACTACCATGGTTGTCACGGGTAACGGGGAATCAGGGTTCGATTCCGGAGAGGGAGCCTGAGAAACGGCTACCACATCCAAGGAAGGCAGCAGGCGCGCAAATTACCCACTCCCGGCACGGGGAGGTAGTGACGAAAAATAACGATACGGGACTCTTACGAGGCCTCGTAATCGGAATGAGTACACTTTAAATATTTTAACGAGGAACAATTGGAGGGCAAGTCTGGTGCCAGCAGCCGCGGTAATTCCAGCTCCAATAGCGTATACTAAAATTGTTGCGGTTAAAAAGCTCGTAGTTGCATTTGTGCTGCGCGCTGTCGGTGCATCGCATCCGCGGTGATACTGACACGTTTGCGGAGCATATCGTCGGTGAGCCGCGACGGTAAAACGTCCGGCTCAATATAACAAATCCTATCGCGGTGCTCTTCGGTGAGTGTCGAGATGGGCCGACAATTTTACTTTGAACAAATTAGAGTGCTCAAAGCGGGCTCAAAAAGCTGCTTGAATATTTCGTGCATGGAATAATAGAATATGATCTCGGTTCTATTTTGTTGGTTTTCAGAACTCCGAGGTAATGATTAATAGGGATAACTGGGGGCATTCGTATTGCGACGTTAGAGGTGAAATTCTTGGATCGTCGCAAGACGAACAACAGCGAAAGCATTTGCCAAAGGTGTTTTCATCAATCAAGAACGAAAGTTAGAGGTTCGAAGGCGATTAGATACCGCCCTAGTTCTAACCGTAAATATGTCATCTAGCGATCCGCCGACGTTACTACAATGGCTCGGCGGGCAGCTTCCGGGAAACCAAAGATTTTGGACTCCGGGGGGAGTATGGTTGCAAAGCTGAAACTTAAAGGAATTGACGGAAGGGCACCACCAGGAGTGGAGCCTGCGGCTTAATTTGACTCAACACGGGAAATCTCACCAGGCCCGGACACCGGAAGGATTGACAGATTAATAGCTCTTTCTTGATTCGGTGGGTGGTGGTGCATGGCCGTTCTTAGTTGGTGGAGCGATTTGTCTGGTTAATTCCGGTAACGAACGAGACTCTAGCCTGCTAAATAGGCGTAGCGATTTAGGTGTGCGCGGCACTCGTGTCGCGCTACTCACTCGCTGCGTATTCAAATTCTTCTTAGAGGGACCGGCGGCTTCGAGCCGCACGAGATTGAGCAATAACAGGTCT
>OU342547.1:320000-330000 GCA_910589475.2 Bembecia ichneumoniformis | reverse complement strand
ATTTTTCTGCGTAGGATATTCTATTAGCACATAACAAATTTGCATAGAAAGGAGAACGTTTCGGATTGAACCAAATGAAGTTGAACGAACGTTTTGTAATGTTGCTATTTTATTGTTACTATTTGCTATTTTATAATTTTAAAATAGCAACATTTGGTTGCCTATAGGTTGCCTAGTGATGTTTTGGTAAGTCAAAGGACAAACACTATTTTGGACAAATGTCATTAGACGCTGTTTGACAAAACACGTGTTGAGACATAGTTTAGTATTTTTTTTTTGTAATAACACTGAATCGTTTAACCAATGATACCTCGCTTGTATTTTATCCTACAAAAAGCCTTTTTTATTATTGACCATTTTTAATTGTTTAACGTATATTTATTAGAGAAATTAAATTAAATTAGAGAAATTTGAAATTTTCTATTATTTTTAAAATTGTACTTATTTTTTAAAAAAAAATTTTTGAGCTCATCAAATTATACAAATGAAATAATATAAATCCTACAGAGATTTGCTTATAAATTTCAATTTTAGTGGAAACGGCGTTGGTTTCATTTCTTACTTTATCTTAAAAAACAAATAAAATTGAAGAAATATATGTATGTATACACGTGAGAAACCCGATGTTAAAAAAATAAAATCGTTCAATGGCTCAAAAACAAAACGTATGAAGAAACAGAAAACCTATTAACAACAATAATATAATCTTTATCAGATGCTTACAGGGCCACACTCGTTTACTCCTGCTGGACCTATGTGGATGTGTGTGTGTGTGTTATTCTTTTTTTTTTTGTGGTTCGGTTTGATTTTTAGTTCATTTGGTACTCTTGTATTTTCGATATTAGTTTGACTGTAATTGCAAACGGTTTTAATTATTTACAGTCGAGAGTTTCACTGCAAATTATTTTTGCTGTCATGAGCTATCAAATAATGTGATATTTATTTTATAAATGTACTGTCATCAGAAGATATAAAAATATAATATATTATGTAAAAAAAAAAAAGTTAAATTTACTTAGTTATTAAGCTTTTATTTATATTTTAACTTATTGTTCAGAACTTCAGAGGGTAGTTATTTCTTCCATAATTTAATACCTAATGTATATGGGAGTAAGTTATTTTTATTTACTAAATCTTTTAAATTACCCTCATATTTATAAAATCAAAAACGTTTACTTAAAAATGTGTGTAAAACAGAATAGATTATTGTCATAAATGAAAATATTGTCACTGGAAGAAACTAGCGTATGTTTATAGATTCGTTAGTAATTGCTGTCCGTTAACGATTATTTCTAATAAAAAAAAAAATTATTATTATCTTCTATTTTCCAGATTGAGGAGAAAATGGAGAGCGGCTAAAGGCTGACCGAAAGAACTACATAGGGATGTAAGTACATACATTCTCTACCTGCACATTTGAATTATTTATATATGGTAATTATTTTTGCGTTGTTATCTGTCGAACTATTGTAACTCTTTTCCGTCAGTGTTCTGAAGTAATTAATGTAATGGTTGCGAAGATCTTCACCGCAAGCTGCTTCCAATTAATAGAGCAAAATATTGTAATTCGCAAAACGCAAATTTGGTAATCATAAATTTGCTCCCTGGAACAATCAGGAAAAGTAAGAAAAAACCAACAAACAAAACCATAAGGAACAATCGCCTGACCATTTACAGAGACAATAATTATTTATAATATTAATTTACTTGGTCAGACAAAGCTAGATAAATAAAAACATTGATACTCTTATTCTTAAAATGAGAAAACCAGACATCAAGGGATTCGATTATAACATTAACGGTCAGTTGCAAGAAAGAAATCATTTATGCGACATTTACTAATGCCTAATTAAATATAATGTCGACATTAAATTAATGGGCATTGCAGGAACGTTCATTAGATCAACGGTAGGTTTTCATTTACTAATGTACTCGTAATGAAAGCATTAGGACAAAAGAGTGAATGATGTCAAAAATGAATGAATGGTTGCGTTTGGTTTTCAATAAAAATAAGTGCTGCAAGACAAACGAAACGTTATTTGATATTTCTGATAACCTACTATTATTTTATTTGTTAATTTAATGTTATTTCGTCTTTCGCGTTATTGCGTGAATTGTTTTCAATAAATGAAAATGTCTTCGAAAAAAAAACGTGGTGCTAATTATACTCCTCAAGAATCTGAAAAAAATTTGGAATTGGTGCCATAGTGAGTACCTATACTACCTAGAGTGGTGTGCGTTCCGCAGAGCAGCTTATGTAAAATATTGTGTTTTAGTGCATTTTTTTGTAAATAGGTAATAAAAATTAAACAATTAATAATTTAAAATTAATTTAAAAACTTATTTAAATTGTTTCTTTATTCATACTAACATAATATTATAAATGTGAAAGTTACTCTGTCAGTCTGTCTGTTACCTTTTCACGCCTAATCCGCTGAACCGATCATCATGAAATTTTGCATACACGTTGTCAGGGATGCAGGAAAGGATATAGAATACCTTTCATCTAGAAAAAAGTTCTGTTCCCGAGGGATCACTTAACGCCTTGGCAAAGCTACGAGTATAACTGCAATAAAGATGTTAGGCGTTACATTGTTCATATATTTACGCGGGCGAAGCCGCTGGCACCAGCTAGTTATTTATAAAACAGGAAATTATATCAATAATCCACATGTCAATTATCTAGATGGAAAAAGTGAACTTATATTGGTGAGGTGATTGTATTTACTTAATAAAACCTTAATGGGCCGATAATGGCACGTATACGGCCTATTAAAAATAACTAATGAAATGTCAAAATAAATCCTCCATTAGCTATGAAAATTGTTACTTAGGATTAATTATAACATAAAGAATAACTTTCAAAAAAGAAATAGAACAAATAAACAAAAAAAGGTTGAAATGAATAAATACTTTCTAGACAGAGCGATCTCTGTCGTTGTGAAAATGTAACTTGAAACATTATGCTAAATCTGAAGACGAGACGTCGTAATCGAAAGCGGTGAGTAGAGAGATAGAAACACTATAATGCGCAACAAATGCGTTCACGCGGGGGTCATACAGAGGAGCAAAAGCAAAAGCGAGGGGCCGCCAATTGTCAACTTATACAACGGACGGCGCGATATTATTCTCCTAGAGACGCTTCCACTCCTTCATACAAAATTGCCCTTTTTACGAGGATCGACGGTCATTAGGGTAGTTTTATAAGAGGGTCTCTTGTAGTCTCTAAAACTTTACTAACCTTTACCCCCTCCGATACATTTTTTTTTTACAAAACACAACTTTTTCAATTTTTAAGCTAGAAACTTGAACTTTTTTTTATTTCTTATTAAAAAAAATCAATAATTACTTTAAAAATATTTTCGATAGTTTATATAAACGTAATTTATAAGATTTTATCGAACGCCGAATTTTAACGAGAAAACGAAACAAAAAAAATTAAAGGTCCACGTGGCCCAAGCCCTATTCATTCTATTGTTCGTTCATACTCACACCCACACCTACACTTCACATCTACACTTCACATCTACACTCACCCACATCTACACTTACCCACATCTACACAGTAAACTCACCCACACTCACACCCACCCACATCTACACTCACACACCCACCCACACTCACCCACATCTACACTCGCCCACATCTACACTCGCCCACATCCACACTCACACTCGCCCACACTCACACTCACCCACACTCACACTCACCCACACTCACACTCACCCACACCCACCCACATCTACACTCGCCCACATCTACACTCGCCCACATCCACACTCACACTCGCCCACACTCACACTCACCCACACTCACCCACACCCACCCACATCTACACTCACACACCCACCCACACTCACACACCCACCCACACCTACACTTCACATCTACACTTCACATCTACACTCACCCACATCTACACTTACCCACATCTACACAGTAAACTCACCCACACTCACACCCACCCACATCTACACTCACACACCCACCCACACTCACCCACATCTACACTCGCCCACATCTACACTCGCCCACATCCACACTCACACTCGCCCACACTCACACTCACCCACACTCACACTCACCCACACTCACACTCACCCACACCCACCCACATCTACACTCGCCCACATCTACACTCGCCCACATCCACACTCACACTCGCCCACACTCACACTCACCCACACTCACCCACACCCACCCACATCTACACTCACACACCCACCCACACTCACACACCCACCCACACCTACACTTCACATCTACACTTCACATCTACACTCACCCACATCTACACTTACCCACATCTACACAGTAAACTCACCCACACTCACACCCACCCACATCTACACTCACACACCCACCCACACTCACCCACATCTACACTCGCCCACATCCACACTCACACTCGCCCACACTCACACTCGCCCACACTCACACTCACCCACACTCACACTCACCCACACTCACACTCACCCACACCCACCCACATCTACACTCGCCCACATCTACACTCGCCCACATCCACACTCACACTCGCCCACACTCACACTCACCCACACTCACCCACACCCACCCACATCTACACTCACACACCCACCCACACTCACACACCCACCCACACCTACACTTCACATCTACACTTCACATCTACACTCACCCACATCTACACTTACCCACATCTACACAGTAAACTCACCCACACTCACACCCACCCACATCTACACTCACACACCCACCCACACTCACCCACATCTACACTCGCCCACATCTACACTCGCCCACATCCACACTCACACTCGCCCACACTCACACTCACCCACACTCACACTCACCCACACTCACACTCACCCACACCCACCCACATCTACACTCGCCCACATCTACACTCGCCCACATCCACACTCACACTCGCCCACACTCACACTCACCCACACTCACCCACACCCACCCACATCTACACTCACACACCCACCCACACTCACACACCCACCCACACCTACACTTCACATCTACACTTCACATCTACACTCACCCACATCTACACTTACCCACATCTACACAGTAAACTCACCCACACTCACACCCACCCACATCTACACTCACACACCCACCCACACTCACCCACATCTACACTCGCCCACATCCACACTCACACTCGCCCACACTCACACTCACCCACACTCACACTCACCCACACTCACACTCACCCACACCCACCCACATCTACACTCACACACCCACCCACACTCACACACCCACCCACACCTACACACACTCACACCTACACACACCCACATCTACACTCACCAACACCTACACACAACCACACCTACATTCACCCACACTCACCCACTCCCACACACACCCTCACCCACACCCACCCACATCTACACTCACACACCCACCCACACTCACCCACACCCACACTCACCCACATCTACACTCGCCCACATCCACACTCACACTCACCCACACTCACACTCACCCACACCCACCCACATCTACACTCACACACCCACCCACACACACACTCACCCACATCTACACTCGCCCACATCTACACTCGCCCACATCTACACTCGCCCACATCTACACACGCCCACATCTACACTCACACTCACCCTCACTCACACTCACCCACACTCACACTCACCCACACTCACACTCACCCACACTCACACTCACACTCACCCACACCTACACTCGCACACCCAAACACACACCCAAAAACACACACACACACACACACACACACACACACATTCACATTACAAATACTTCGGTTACACATACTTACACATTACACATACTTCGGTTATTTTTTTAAATAACCGAAGAAGAGGCACAATTCATACAATTGTTTTTATTTAAATAAATGGGATGCCACAACATTTTAAAATCACGTTGTGTACCCGACGACACACGTTGGGTGTTCGGGTTAAGAAGTAGCGTGGTGCGGCCCACCTGTTGTAGTAGCGAGTAGCTCGCGGGGGCGTTGACGCGACCGAATCGGCGGCCGGAAAACGTGTTTTAGGCTTAGGGTTGTATGGATTTTTTTTTTCTTTTTTTTTTTTTTTTTTTCTTTTGTTTCTTTCTTTCTTTCTTTTCAGTTTAGGTATATAAAGCCGCTAAATACCTAAACTTTAAAATTCTACCGTCGCAACTATAATACATGTTTTCGGAACATGAAATCGAAGGCACGGGAAATCGATACGGTTTTGGGTGTTGTCCGGTGACGCGGCTTAGCTTTTTCGTCTCCGGGGGGCGCCCTAGTGGTTATCGTTGGCGATGTTCGCGTTTTGTCGTGCCGCTCCGCCTCTGGGCGGGGAGAGTATTTCTTGTTTCGTAAACGAAATGGTATCGTTTGTGCGGTAGATGTTCGCGTTTTTGTTACTTTAAAAAACAGAGCGCGAGCGAACCCCTATGTTCTGTTTGAGTTTTGGGGTGTGCTCTCAACGCAAACAACACCACCCGAGTGTTGTGTGAATATTTTAGCAGCAGAGGTTTCTTTTGATACTCTCTGTTTCCCGGGTGTGTTTCGTTCGTCTTAAAAAAGTATTCGAGACTGTTTTTACAATTTATCTGGGTTTTACGCAGTCTTATAATCTGTGGCCCTATTTGTGTGAAATGCAAAACTGTCCGTTGCGAACGTTCGTACAGAAGAGCGATTGTGCCCAAGCGCGCAACATTGTCTCTTATAGTGAAAATGCGCGAGAGATAGTGATTTATCTGTCTCCTCGTCGTATTCTCTGGAGAGCCGTCCATACGATGGAGCACTGTGAAGAACACGTCGGTTTCGCGCATATTGCGTCGAAATTCGACGGTGTCTCGTGTCCTTCTGCATATGGTGGTAGCTCCCTGGTTGATCCTGCCAGTAGTTATATGCTTGTCTCAAAGATTAAGCCATGCATGTCTCAGTGCAAGCCGTATTAAGGCGAAACCGCGAATGGCTCAATATATCAGTTTTGGTTCCTTAGATCTTACTTCGGTTACTTGGATAACTGTGGTAATTCTAGAGCTAATACATGCAATCAGAACTCTGACCAGTGATGGGATGAGCGCTTTTATTAGATCAAAACCAATCGGCGGAGAGCCTCGCGTTCGAAGTCGTTAATTTTGATGAATCTGGATAACTTTTGCCGATCGCACGGTCCAGCACCGGCGACGCATCTTTCAAATGTCTGCCTTATCAACTTTCGATGGTAGTTTCTGCGACTACCATGGTTGTCACGGGTAACGGGGAATCAGGGTTCGATTCCGGAGAGGGAGCCTGAGAAACGGCTACCACATCCAAGGAAGGCAGCAGGCGCGCAAATTACCCACTCCCGGCACGGGGAGGTAGTGACGAAAAATAACGATACGGGACTCTTACGAGGCCTCGTAATCGGAATGAGTACACTTTAAATATTTTAACGAGGAACAATTGGAGGGCAAGTCTGGTGCCAGCAGCCGCGGTAATTCCAGCTCCAATAGCGTATACTAAAATTGTTGCGGTTAAAAAGCTCGTAGTTGCATTTGTGCTGCGCGCTGTCGGTGCATCGCATCCGCGGTGATACTGACACGTTTGCGGAGCATATCGTCGGTGAGCCGCGACGGTAAAACGTCCGGCTCAATATAACAAATCCTATCGCGGTGCTCTTCGGTGAGTGTCGAGATGGGCCGACAATTTTACTTTGAACAAATTAGAGTGCTCAAAGCGGGCTCAAAAAGCTGCTTGAATATTTCGTGCATGGAATAATAGAATATGATCTCGGTTCTATTTTGTTGGTTTTCAGAACTCCGAGGTAATGATTAATAGGGATAACTGGGGGCATTCGTATTGCGACGTTAGAGGTGAAATTCTTGGATCGTCGCAAGACGAACAACAGCGAAAGCATTTGCCAAAGGTGTTTTCATCAATCAAGAACGAAAGTTAGAGGTTCGAAGGCGATTAGATACCGCCCTAGTTCTAACCGTAAATATGTCATCTAGCGATCCGCCGACGTTACTACAATGGCTCGGCGGGCAGCTTCCGGGAAACCAAAGATTTTGGACTCCGGGGGGAGTATGGTTGCAAAGCTGAAACTTAAAGGAATTGACGGAAGGGCACCACCAGGAGTGGAGCCTGCGGCTTAATTTGACTCAACACGGGAAATCTCACCAGGCCCGGACACCGGAAGGATTGACAGATTAATAGCTCTTTCTTGATTCGGTGGGTGGTGGTGCATGGCCGTTCTTAGTTGGTGGAGCGATTTGTCTGGTTAATTCCGGTAACGAACGAGACTCTAGCCTGCTAAATAGGCGTAGCGATTTAGGTGTGCGCGGCACTCGTGTCGCGCTACTCACTCGCTGCGTATTCAAATTCTTCTTAGAGGGACCGGCGGCTTCGAGCCGCACGAGATTGAGCAATAACAGGTCTGTGATGCCCTTAGATGTCCTGGGCCGCACGCGCGCTACACTGAAGGAATCAGCATGTTCTCCCTGGCCTAGAGGCCCGGGCAACCCGTTGAAACTCCTTCGTGCTGGGGATTGGGGTTTGCAATTGTCCCCCATAAACGAGGAATTCCTAGTAAGCGCGAGTCATAAGCTCGCGTTGATTACGTCCCTGCCCTTTGTACACACCGCCCGTCGCTACTACCGATTGAATGATTTAGTGAGGTCTTCGGACCGACACGCGGTGGCTTCACGGCCGTCGGCGTCGTTGGGAAGTTGACCAAACTTGATCATTTAGAGGAAGTAAAAGTCGTAACAAGGTTTCCGTAGGGGAACCTGCGGAAGGATCATTAACGTGTTTGTGTGTGTCACAACATATTAATAAAAATATAACTGGACGCAGAGATTGGTGAAAATCCGCACCAAATCGAGTCTTTCAGAAATGAGAGCGGTATACATTTTTTGATAATTTTTTTTTTTTCATTTATCTTTTTTGAAGAGAAAAAAAACATTACCCTGGACGGTGGATCACTTGGCTCGCGGGTCGATGAAGAACGCAGTTAACTGCGCGTCATAGTGTGAACTGCAGGACACATTTGAACATCGACATTTCGAACGCACATTGCGGTCCGTGGAGACACATCCAGGACCACTCCTGTCTGAGGGCCGGCTGCATAAGAACAATTGCCACATTGCGGCATTGCACGCACAATGACGGTTCGAATTTTCGTCCGTTTAAATATTATTAACGAATGCGTCTGTTTTGTGTTTGTGTTATATTATATTATATTATATTATCACTAACACCGTTAAAAACGCCTACGACTCTTCGCGTTAGTTCGAGATGAGCGTTTTAAGCGTATTTTTTAACGTAGTACAAACGCATATCGAAAGGTAGGCGGACTCGACGTCCGAAGAAGCGGTGTGGCGTATGTGCGCGCACACCGTTAACGGATATCGTGTCTGCCTCGAAATTTTATAATGTTGGCCTCAGATCAGGGAGGATCACCCGCCGAATTTAAGCATATTAGTAAGCGGAGGAAAAGAAACTAACCAGGATTTCCTTAGTAGCGGCGAGCGAACAGGAAAGAGCCCAGCACTGAATCCCGCGGTCTTCCCGGTCGCGGGAGATGTGGTGTTCGGGAGGTGCCGCTTTCTCGTCGTCCCCGCTCTCGTCCAAGTTCGTCTTGAACGGGGCCGTTTTCCCGTAGAGGGTGCCAGGCCCGTAGCGACGGAGGGAGGCGGCGAGAGGCACTCTCCTAAGAGTCGGGTTGCTTGAGAGTGCAGCCCTAAGAGGGTGGTAAACTCCATCTAAGGCTAAATATTACCGCGAGACCGATAGCGAACAAGTACCGTGAGGGAAAGTTGAAAAGAACTTTGAAGAGAGAGTTCAACAGTACGTGAAACCGTTCAGGGGTAAACCTGCGAAACTCGAATGAACGAACGGAGAGATTCATCGTCATTTCGCGGCGTACGAGGGCGTTTCACGATGTCGTACACGGTGGATTTATTCAACGTTGTGTCGGCACGGTGCGCTCCCGTCGACGTTCGCGGACGGCGTGCACTTCTCTCCAAGTAATGCAT
>OU342547.1:305000-315000 GCA_910589475.2 Bembecia ichneumoniformis | reverse complement strand
CTGGTCTCCTAGGCAGGGTGCCAAGCATGCTGGCTGCATTACCTCGTTGTATTGCAAGATTGATTTTCTGACCGAGGTAATAGTTTCAATTAGACATTCATAAATTGAAATAGATTTTACAGAATATGAAAAAAATAAATAAATTGTGAAATGTCCACCCTTAAGTAAAAATGCAGACATGTAATACATATACATACGTAGTGTATATTATTTGTTTTTACTATAACTCCATTATTTTTTATATGCTATCTGGTCCATCCAATAACTATTTTAAATGATAATTTCAAGGGCTATAAGATAATCCACATCTTTATTTTTTAAAAGATGAAGGATGATCCTCGCAATTAAGTGTATTATTACAAAAAAGATAAACAGACATTGAACAAGTGTCTAAAAAAATTTTTATTACAAAAGCGTGTTTAAGCAGTTAGATTTAGGCACGGTTTAAACAATACTTTTCATATTGTCAATACATGTCAATGCTTGTCGAAGCCTCAAAGTTAGTCTAAACTGCTTTGTCTCTAATTTTCGCAAGTTGTATTTAGTGGTGTGGTTATGACACTATGATGAAATATCGGGTTGTTTTACCTTTTATTCTTGAACCCAATTTTCTTCACGTTCACGAATTTTTATTTTAATATTGCAATTGTCCATTTTTTTCCATATTACTTGAAAATAATTTTTATTTATATTATACTCATTTGATAATGAGTAATGACGATTGACAAGTCTTGATAAACACATTCCATTCTTTCAACTTATCACTGTTCTATATGTACAATGTACGTAAGTTATATACGTAAGTTTTGGTTCCAAAACATACTTATGGCGGTGCATTTAGAGCAATTATTAATTTATAATCACACACGGCACTGTTTTATTTATATATAGATAATTTTAAAATATTTTTCTGCGTAGGATATTCTATTAGCACATAACAAATTTGCATAGAAAGGAGAACGTTTCGGATTGAACCAAATGAAGTTGAACGAACGTTTTGTAATGTTGCTATTTTATTGTTACTATTTGCTATTTTATAATTTTAAAATAGCAACATTTGGTTGCCTATAGGTTGCCTAGTGATGTTTTGGTAAGTCAAAGGACAAACACTATTTTGGACAAATGTCATTAGACGCTGTTTGACAAAACACGTGTTGAGACATAGTTTAGTATTTTTTTTTTGTAATAACACTGAATCGTTTAACCAATGATACCTCGCTTGTATTTTATCCTACAAAAAGCCTTTTTTATTATTGACCATTTTTAATTGTTTAACGTATATTTATTAGAGAAATTAAATTAAATTAGAGAAATTTGAAATTTTCTATTATTTTTAAAATTGTACTTATTTTTTAAAAAAAAATTTTTGAGCTCATCAAATTATACAAATGAAATAATATAAATCCTACAGAGATTTGCTTATAAATTTCAATTTTAGTGGAAACGGCGTTGGTTTCATTTCTTACTTTATCTTAAAAAACAAATAAAATTGAAGAAATATATGTATGTATACACGTGAGAAACCCGATGTTAAAAAAATAAAATCGTTCAATGGCTCAAAAACAAAACGTATGAAGAAACAGAAAACCTATTAACAACAATAATATAATCTTTATCAGATGCTTACAGGGCCACACTCGTTTACTCCTGCTGGACCTATGTGGATGTGTGTGTGTGTGTTATTCTTTTTTTTTTTGTGGTTCGGTTTGATTTTTAGTTCATTTGGTACTCTTGTATTTTCGATATTAGTTTGACTGTAATTGCAAACGGTTTTAATTATTTACAGTCGAGAGTTTCACTGCAAATTATTTTTGCTGTCATGAGCTATCAAATAATGTGATATTTATTTTATAAATGTACTGTCATCAGAAGATATAAAAATATAATATATTATGTAAAAAAAAAAAAAGTTAAATTTACTTAGTTATTAAGCTTTTATTTATATTTTAACTTATTGTTCAGAACTTCAGAGGGTAGTTATTTCTTCCATAATTTAATACCTAATGTATATGGGAGTAAGTTATTTTTATTTACTAAATCTTTTAAATTACCCTCATATTTATAAAATCAAAAACGTTTACTTAAAAATGTGTGTAAAACAGAATAGATTATTGTCATAAATGAAAATATTGTCACTGGAAGAAACTAGCGTATGTTTATAGATTCGTTAGTAATTGCTGTCCGTTAACGATTATTTCTAATAAAAAAAAATATTATTATTATCTTCTATTTTCCAGATTGAGGAGAAAATGGAGAGCGGCTAAAGGCTGACCGAAAGAACTACATAGGGATGTAAGTACATACATTCTCTACCTGCACATTTGAATTATTTATATATGGTAATTATTTTTGCGTTGTTATCTGTCGAACTATTGTAACTCTTTTCCGTCAGTGTTCTGAAGTAATTAATGTAATGGTTGCGAAGATCTTCACCGCAAGCTGCTTCCAATTAATAGAGCAAAATATTGTAATTCGCAAAACGCAAATTTGGTAATCATAAATTTGCTCCCTGGAACAATCAGGAAAAGTAAGAAAAAACCAACAAACAAAACCATAAGGAACAATCGCCTGACCATTTACAGAGACAATAATTATTTATAATATTAATTTACTTGGTCAGACAAAGCTAGATAAATAAAAACATTGATACTCTTATTCTTAAAATGAGAAAACCAGACATCAAGGGATTCGATTATAACATTAACGGTCAGTTGCAAGAAAGAAATCATTTATGCGACATTTACTAATGCCTAATTAAATATAATGTCGACATTAAATTAATGGGCATTGCAGGAACGTTCATTAGATCAACGGTAGGTTTTCATTTACTAATGTACTCGTAATGAAAGCATTAGGACAAAAGAGTGAATGATGTCAAAAATGAATGAATGGTTGCGTTTGGTTTTCAATAAAAATAAGTGCTGCAAGACAAACGAAACGTTATTTGATATTTCTGATAACCTACTATTATTTTATTTGTTAATTTAATGTTATTTCGTCTTTCGCGTTATTGCGTGAATTGTTTTCAATAAATGAAAATGTCTTCGAAAAAAAAACGTGGTGCTAATTATACTCCTCAAGAATCTGAAAAAAATTTGGAATTGGTGCCATAGTGAGTACCTATACTACCTAGAGTGGTGTGCGTTCCGCAGAGCAGCTTATGTAAAATATTGTGTTTTAGTGCATTTTTTTGTAAATAGGTAATAAAAATTAAACAATTAATAATTTAAAATTAATTTAAAAACTTATTTAAATTGTTTCTTTATTCATACTAACATAATATTATAAATGTGAAAGTTACTCTGTCAGTCTGTCTGTTACCTTTTCACGCCTAATCCGCTGAACCGATCATCATGAAATTTTGCATACACGTTGTCAGGGATGCAGGAAAGGATATAGAATACCTTTCATCTAGAAAAAAGTTCTGTTCCCGAGGGATCACTTAACGCCTTGGCAAAGCTACGAGTATAACTGCAATAAAGATGTTAGGCGTTACATTGTTCATATATTTACGCGGGCGAAGCCGCTGGCACCAGCTAGTTATTTATAAAACAGGAAATTATATCAATAATCCACATGTCAATTATCTAGATGGAAAAAGTGAACTTATATTGGTGAGGTGATTGTATTTACTTAATAAAACCTTAATGGGCCGATAATGGCACGTATACGGCCTATTAAAAATAACTAATGAAATGTCAAAATAAATCCTCCATTAGCTATGAAAATTGTTACTTAGGATTAATTATAACATAAAGAATAACTTTCAAAAAAGAAATAGAACAAATAAACAAAAAAAGGTTGAAATGAATAAATACTTTCTAGACAGAGCGATCTCTGTCGTTGTGAAAATGTAACTTGAAACATTATGCTAAATCTGAAGACGAGACGTCGTAATCGAAAGCGGTGAGTAGAGAGATAGAAACACTATAATGCGCAACAAATGCGTTCACGCGGGGGTCATACAGAGGAGCAAAAGCAAAAGCGAGGGGCCGCCAATTGTCAACTTATACAACGGACGGCGCGATATTATTCTCCTAGAGACGCTTCCACTCCTTCATACAGAATTGCCCTTTTTACGAGGATCGACGGTCATTAGGGTAGTTTTATAAGAGGGTCTCTTGTAGTCTCTAAAACTTTACTAACCTTTACCCCCTCCGATACATTTTTTTTTTACAAAACACAACTTTTTCAATTTTTAAGCTAGAAACTTGAACTTTTTTTTATTTCTTATTAAAAAAAATCAATAATTACTTTAAAAATATTTTCGATAGTTTATATAAACGTAATTTATAAGATTTTATCGAACGCCGAATTTTAACGAGAAAACGAAACAAAAAAAATTAAAGGTCCACGTGGCCCAAGCCCTATTCATTCTATTGTTCGTTCATACTCACACCCACACCTACACTTCACATCTACACTTCACATCTACACTCACCCACATCTACACTTACCCACATCTACACAGTAAACTCACCCACACTCACACCCACCCACATCTACACTCACACACCCACCCACACTCACCCACATCTACACTCGCCCACATCTACACTCGCCCACATCCACACTCACACTCGCCCACACTCACACTCACCCACACTCACACTCACCCACACTCACACTCACCCACACCCACCCACATCTACACTCGCCCACATCTACACTCGCCCACATCCACACTCACACTCGCCCACACTCACACTCACCCACACTCACCCACACCCACCCACATCTACACTCACACACCCACCCACACTCACACACCCACCCACACCTACACTTCACATCTACACTTCACATCTACACTCACCCACATCTACACTTACCCACATCTACACAGTAAACTCACCCACACTCACACCCACCCACATCTACACTCACACACCCACCCACACTCACCCACATCTACACTCGCCCACATCTACACTCGCCCACATCCACACTCACACTCGCCCACACTCACACTCACCCACACTCACACTCACCCACACTCACACTCACCCACACCCACCCACATCTACACTCGCCCACATCTACACTCGCCCACATCCACACTCACACTCGCCCACACTCACACTCACCCACACTCACCCACACCCACCCACATCTACACTCACACACCCACCCACACTCACACACCCACCCACACCTACACTTCACATCTACACTTCACATCTACACTCACCCACATCTACACTTACCCACATCTACACAGTAAACTCACCCACACTCACACCCACCCACATCTACACTCACACACCCACCCACACTCACCCACATCTACACTCGCCCACATCTACACTCGCCCACATCCACACTCACACTCGCCCACACTCACACTCACCCACACTCACACTCACCCACACTCACACTCACCCACACCCACCCACATCTACACTCGCCCACATCTACACTCGCCCACATCCACACTCACACTCGCCCACACTCACACTCACCCACACTCACCCACACCCACCCACATCTACACTCACACACCCACCCACACTCACACACCCACCCACACCTACACTTCACATCTACACTTCACATCTACACTCACCCACATCTACACTTACCCACATCTACACAGTAAACTCACCCACACTCACACCCACCCACATCTACACTCACACACCCACCCACACTCACCCACATCTACACTCGCCCACATCCACACTCACACTCGCCCACACTCACACTCACCCACACTCACACTCACCCACACTCACACTCACCCACACCCACCCACATCTACACTCACACACCCACCCACACTCACACACCCACCCACACCTACACACACTCACACCTACACCCACCCACATCTACACTCACCCACATCTACACTCGCCCACATCTACACACGCCCACATCCACACTCACACTCGCCCACACTCACACTCACCCACACCCACCCACATCTACACTCACACACCCACCCACACTCACACACCCACCCACACACACACTCACCCACATCTACACTCGCCCACATCTACACACGCCCACATCCACACTCACACTCGCCCACACTCACACTCACCCACACCCACCCACATCTACACTCACACACCCACCCACACACACACTCACCCACATCTACACTCGCCCACATCTACACTCGCCCACATCTACACTCGCCCACATCTACACACGCCCACATCTACACTCACACTCACCCTCACTCACACTCACCCACACTCACACTCACCCACACTCACACTCACCCACACTCACACTCACACTCACCCACACCTACACTCGCACACCCAAACACACACCCAAAAACACACACACACACACACACACACACACACATTCACATTACAAATACTTCGGTTACACATACTTACACATTACACATACTTCGGTTATTTTTTTAAATAACCGAAGAAGAGGCACAATTCATACAATTGTTTTTATTTAAATAAATGGGATGCCACAACATTTTAAAATCACGTTGTGTACCCGACGACACACGTTGGGTGTTCGGGTTAAGAAGTAGCGTGGTGCGGCCCACCTGTTGTAGTAGCGAGTAGCTCGCGGGGGCGTTGACGCGACCGAATCGGCGGCCGGAAAACGTGTTTTAGGCTTAGGGTTGTATGGATTTTTTTTTTCTTTTTTTTTTTTTTTTTTTTTCTTTTGTTTCTTTCTTTCTTTCTTTTCAGTTTAGGTATATAAAGCCGCTAAATACCTAAACTTTAAAATTCTACCGTCGCAACTATAATACATGTTTTCGGAACATGAAATCGAAGGCACGGGAAATCGATACGGTTTTGGGTGTTGTCCGGTGACGCGGCTTAGCTTTTTCGTCTCCGGGGGGCGCCCTAGTGGTTATCGTTGGCGATGTTCGCGTTTTGTCGTGCCGCTCCGCCTCTGGGCGGGGAGAGTATTTCTTGTTTCGTAAACGAAATGGTATCGTTTGTGCGGTAGATGTTCGCGTTTTTGTTACTTTAAAAAACAGAGCGCGAGCGAACCCCTATGTTCTGTTTGAGTTTTGGGGTGTGCTCTCAACGCAAACAACACCACCCGAGTGTTGTGTGAATATTTTAGCAGCAGAGGTTTCTTTTGATACTCTCTGTTTCCCGGGTGTGTTTCGTTCGTCTTAAAAAAGTATTCGAGACTGTTTTTACAATTTATCTGGGTTTTACGCAGTCTTATAATCTGTGGCCCTATTGGTGTGAAATGCAAAACTGTCCGTTGCGAACGTTCGTACAGAAGAGCGATTGTGCCCAAGCGCGCAACATTGTCTCTTATAGTGAAAATGCGCGAGAGATAGTGATTTATCTGTCTCCTCGTCGTATTCTCTGGAGAGCCGTCCATACGATGGAGCACTGTGAAGAACACGTCGGTTTCGCGCATATTGCGTCGAAATTCGACGGTGTCTCGTGTCCTTCTGCATATGGTGGTAGCTCCCTGGTTGATCCTGCCAGTAGTTATATGCTTGTCTCAAAGATTAAGCCATGCATGTCTCAGTGCAAGCCGTATTAAGGCGAAACCGCGAATGGCTCAATATATCAGTTTTGGTTCCTTAGATCTTACTTCGGTTACTTGGATAACTGTGGTAATTCTAGAGCTAATACATGCAATCAGAACTCTGACCAGTGATGGGATGAGCGCTTTTATTAGATCAAAACCAATCGGCGGAGAGCCTCGCGTTCGAAGTCGTTAATTTTGATGAATCTGGATAACTTTTGCCGATCGCACGGTCCAGCACCGGCGACGCATCTTTCAAATGTCTGCCTTATCAACTTTCGATGGTAGTTTCTGCGACTACCATGGTTGTCACGGGTAACGGGGAATCAGGGTTCGATTCCGGAGAGGGAGCCTGAGAAACGGCTACCACATCCAAGGAAGGCAGCAGGCGCGCAAATTACCCACTCCCGGCACGGGGAGGTAGTGACGAAAAATAACGATACGGGACTCTTACGAGGCCTCGTAATCGGAATGAGTACACTTTAAATATTTTAACGAGGAACAATTGGAGGGCAAGTCTGGTGCCAGCAGCCGCGGTAATTCCAGCTCCAATAGCGTATACTAAAATTGTTGCGGTTAAAAAGCTCGTAGTTGCATTTGTGCTGCGCGCTGTCGGTGCATCGCATCCGCGGTGATACTGACACGTTTGCGGAGCATATCGTCGGTGAGCCGCGACGGTAAAACGTCCGGCTCAATATAACAAATCCTATCGCGGTGCTCTTCGGTGAGTGTCGAGATGGGCCGACAATTTTACTTTGAACAAATTAGAGTGCTCAAAGCGGGCTCAAAAAGCTGCTTGAATATTTCGTGCATGGAATAATAGAATATGATCTCGGTTCTATTTTGTTGGTTTTCAGAACTCCGAGGTAATGATTAATAGGGATAACTGGGGGCATTCGTATTGCGACGTTAGAGGTGAAATTCTTGGATCGTCGCAAGACGAACAACAGCGAAAGCATTTGCCAAAGGTGTTTTCATCAATCAAGAACGAAAGTTAGAGGTTCGAAGGCGATTAGATACCGCCCTAGTTCTAACCGTAAATATGTCATCTAGCGATCCGCCGACGTTACTACAATGGCTCGGCGGGCAGCTTCCGGGAAACCAAAGATTTTGGACTCCGGGGGGAGTATGGTTGCAAAGCTGAAACTTAAAGGAATTGACGGAAGGGCACCACCAGGAGTGGAGCCTGCGGCTTAATTTGACTCAACACGGGAAATCTCACCAGGCCCGGACACCGGAAGGATTGACAGATTAATAGCTCTTTCTTGATTCGGTGGGTGGTGGTGCATGGCCGTTCTTAGTTGGTGGAGCGATTTGTCTGGTTAATTCCGGTAACGAACGAGACTCTAGCCTGCTAAATAGGCGTAGCGATTTAGGTGTGCGCGGCACTCGTGTCGCGCTACTCACTCGCTGCGTATTCAAATTCTTCTTAGAGGGACCGGCGGCTTCGAGCCGCACGAGATTGAGCAATAACAGGTCTGTGATGCCCTTAGATGTCCTGGGCCGCACGCGCGCTACACTGAAGGAATCAGCATGTTCTCCCTGGCCTAGAGGCCCGGGCAACCCGTTGAAACTCCTTCGTGCTGGGGATTGGGGTTTGCAATTGTCCCCCATAAACGAGGAATTCCTAGTAAGCGCGAGTCATAAGCTCGCGTTGATTACGTCCCTGCCCTTTGTACACACCGCCCGTCGCTACTACCGATTGAATGATTTAGTGAGGTCTTCGGACCGACACGCGGTGGCTTCACGGCCGTCGGCGTCGTTGGGAAGTTGACCAAACTTGATCATTTAGAGGAAGTAAAAGTCGTAACAAGGTTTCCGTAGGGGAACCTGCGGAAGGATCATTAACGTGTTTGTGTGTGTCACAACATATTAATAAAAATATAACTGGACGCAGAGATTGGTGAAAATCCGCACCAAATCGAGTCTTTCAGAAATGAGAGCGGTATACATTTTTTGATAATTTTTTTTTTTTCATTTATCTTTTTTGAAGAGAAAAAAAACATTACCCTGGACGGTGGATCACTTGGCTCGCGGGTCGATGAAGAACGCAGTTAACTGCGCGTCATAGTGTGAACTGCAGGACACATTTGAACATCGACATTTCGAACGCACATTGCGGTCCGTGGAGACACATCCAGGACCACTCCTGTCTGAGGGCCGGCTGCATAAGAACAATTGCCACATTGCGGCATTGCACGCACAATGACGGTTCGAATTTTCGTCCGTTTAAATATTATTAACGAATGCGTCTGTTTTGTGTTTGTGTTATATTATATTATATTATATTATCACTAACACCGTTAAAAACGCCTACGACTCTTCGCGTTAGTTCGAGATGAGCGTTTTAAGCGTATTTTTTAACGTAGTACAAACGCATATCGAAAGGTAGGCGGACTCGACGTCCGAAGAAGCGGTGTGGCGTATGTGCGCGCACACCGTTAACGGATATCGTGTCTGCCTCGAAATTTTATAATGTTGGCCTCAGATCAGGGAGGATCACCCGCCGAATTTAAGC
>OU342547.1:275000-300000 GCA_910589475.2 Bembecia ichneumoniformis | reverse complement strand
ATTCTCAGGGTGTCTCAGGTCTAGCTACACTAAATAGTATCATTTTAAAAACTACTTACATTTTAATTTTTTTTTATGAATGAATAAGACAGACGCACAAGTTTACTTATTAAAAATTAAATTATCTTAATAAATAGGATAGTGTTATTAAATTGCAAGTTATTTAGCCCTACACACTTGATACTTTTAATTCAAAAGCGACTTTGTGGTTGAAGGCATTTCTAGCTGTAAAAATCTCTGTCTTCACCATAATTGTTTGAACCTCCATCGATTTTAATAACCAATTAATAATAATTATTATTATGCGAATTTAAAGCATTCCCATGAAAGTCTACCTGAAATATAAAACATTAATACATAAACGTTAATTACATTACACAAAAAAATTGTTTACCGCTTGTGATATAATTTATCGATTTACTTAGAATTTTCAACCATAAAAAAGGCACCACCCCTTATCCTGAAATATTTTTAGCAACTTTAACATTCTCTACACGTGCAATTAATAACCATTCATCTTCAAAATATAATATATTTACAAATTATATACTAAATTAAGCTCTGGTCTCCTAGGCAGGGTGCCAAGCATGCTGGCTGCATTACCTCGTTGTATTGCAAGATTGATTTTCTGACCGAGGTAATAGTTTCAATTAGACATTCATAAATTGAAATAGATTTTACAGAATATGAAAAAAATAAATAAATTGTGAAATGTCCACCCTTAAGTAAAAATGCAGACATGTAATACATATACATACGTAGTGTATATTATTTGTTTTTACTATAACTCCATTATTTTTTATATGCTATCTGGTCCATCCAATAACTATTTTAAATGATAATTTCAAGGGCTATAAGATAATCCACATCTTTATTTTTTAAAAGATGAAGGATGATCCTCGCAATTAAGTGTATTATTACAAAAAAGATAAACAGACATTGAACAAGTGTCTAAAAAAATTTTTATTACAAAAGCGTGTTTAAGCAGTTAGATTTAGGCACGGTTTAAACAATACTTTTCATATTGTCAATACATGTCAATGCTTGTCGAAGCCTCAAAGTTAGTCTAAACTGCTTTGTCTCTAATTTTCGCAAGTTGTATTTAGTGGTGTGGTTATGACACTATGATGAAATATCGGGTTGTTTTACCTTTTATTCTTGAACCCAATTTTCTTCACGTTCACGAATTTTTATTTTAATATTGCAATTGTCCATTTTTTTCCATATTACTTGAAATAATTTTTATTTATATTATACTCATTTGATAATGAGTAATGACGATTGACAAGTCTTGATAAACACATTCCATTCTTTCAACTTATCACTGTTCTATATGTACAATGTACGTAAGTTATATACGTAAGTTTTGGTTCCAAAACATACTTATGGCGGTGCATTTAGAGCAATTATTAATTTATAATCACACACGGCACTGTTTTATTTATATATAGATAATTTTAAAATATTTTTCTGCGTAGGATATTCTATTAGCACATAACAAATTTGCATAGAAAGGAGAACGTTTCGGATTGAACCAAATGAAGTTGAACGAACGTTTTGTAATGTTGCTATTTTATTGTTACTATTTGCTATTTTATAATTTTAAAATAGCAACATTTGGTTGCCTATAGGTTGCCTAGTGATGTTTTGGTAAGTCAAAGGACAAACACTATTTTGGACAAATGTCATTAGACGCTGTTTGACAAAACACGTGTTGAGACATAGTTTAGTATTTTTTTTTTGTAATAACACTGAAACGTTTAACCAATGATACCTCGCTTGTATTTTATCCTACAAAAAGCCTTTTTTATTATTGACCATTTTTAATTGTTTAACGTATATTTATTAGAGAAATTAAATTAAATTGGAGAAATTTGAAATTTTCTATTATTTTTAAAATTGTACTTATTTTTTAAAAAAAAAATTTTGAGCTCATCAAATTATACAAATGAAATAATATAAATCCTACAGAGATTTGCTTATAAATTTCAATTTTAGTGGAAACGGCGTTGGTTTCATTTCTTACTTTATCTTAAAAAACAAATAAAATTGAAGAAATATATGTATGTATACACGTGAGAAACCCGATGTTAAAAAAATAAAATCGTTCAATGGCTCAAAAACAAAACGTATGAAGAAACAGAAAACCTATTAACAACAATAATATAATCTTTATCAGATGCTTACAGGGCCACACTCGTTTACTCCTGCTGGACCTATGTGGATGTGTGTGTGTGTGTTATTCTTTTTTTTTTTGTGGTTCGGTTTGATTTTTAGTTCATTTGGTACTCTTGTATTTTCGATATTAGTTTGACTGTAATTGCAAACGGTTTTAATTATTTACAGTCGAGAGTTTCACTGCAAATTATTTTTGCTGTCATGAGCTATCAAATAATGTGATATTTATTTTATAAATGTACTGTCATCAGAAGATATAAAAATATAATATATTATGTAAAAAAAAAAAAGTTAAATTTACTTAGTTATTAAGCTTTTATTTATATTTTAACTTATTGTTCAGAACTTCAGAGGGTAGTTATTTCTTCCATAATTTAATACCTAATGTATATGGGAGTAAGTTATTTTTATTTACTAAATCTTTTAAATTACCCTCATATTTATAAAATCAAAAACGTTTACTTAAAAATGTGTGTAAAACAGAATAGATTATTGTCATAAATGAAAATATTGTCACTGGAAGAAACTAGCGTATGTTTATAGATTCGTTAGTAATTGCTGTCCGTTAACGATTATTTCTAATAAAAAAAAATATTATTATTATCTTCTATTTTCCAGATTGAGGAGAAAATGGAGAGCGGCTAAAGGCTGACCGAAAGAACTACATAGGGATGTAAGTACATACATTCTCTACCTGCACATTTGAATTATTTATATATGGTAATTATTTTTGCGTTGTTATCTGTCGAACTATTGTAACTCTTTTCCGTCAGTGTTCTGAAGTAATTAATGTAATGGTTGCGAAGATCTTCACCGCAAGCTGCTTCCAATTAATAGAGCAAAATATTGTAATTCGCAAAACGCAAATTTGGTAATCATAAATTTGCTCCCTGGAACAATCAGGAAAAGTAAGAAAAAACCAACAAACAAAACCATAAGGAACAATCGCCTGACCATTTACAGAGACAATAATTATTTATAATATTAATTTACTTGGTCAGACAAAGCTAGATAAATAAAAACATTGATACTCTTATTCTTAAAATGAGAAAACCAGACATCAAGGGATTCGATTATAACATTAACGGTCAGTTGCAAGAAAGAAATCATTTATGCGACATTTACTAATGCCTAATTAAATATAATGTCGACATTAAATTAATGGGCATTGCAGGAACGTTCATTAGATCAACGGTAGGTTTTCATTTACTAATGTACTCGTAATGAAAGCATTAGGACAAAAGAGTGAATGATGTCAAAAATGAATGAATGGTTGCGTTTGGTTTTCAATAAAAATAAGTGCTGCAAGACAAACGAAACGTTATTTGATATTTCTGATAACCTACTATTATTTTATTTGTTAATTTAATGTTATTTCGTCTTTCGCGTTATTGCGTGAATTGTTTTCAATAAATGAAAATGTCTTCGAAAAAAAAACGTGGTGCTAATTATACTCCTCAAGAATCTGAAAAAAATTTGGAATTGGTGCCATAGTGAGTACCTATACTACCTAGAGTGGTGTGCGTTCCGCAGAGCAGCTTATGTAAAATATTGTGTTTTAGTGCATTTTTTTGTAAATAGGTAATAAAAATTAAACAATTAATAATTTAAAATTAATTTAAAAACTTATTTAAATTGTTTCTTTATTCATACTAACATAATATTATAAATGTGAAAGTTACTCTGTCAGTCTGTCTGTTACCTTTTCACGCCTAATCCGCTGAACCGATCATCATGAAATTTTGCATACACGTTGTCAGGGATGCAGGAAAGGATATAGAATACCTTTCATCTAGAAAAAAGTTCTGTTCCCGAGGGATCACTTAACGCCTTGGCAAAGCTACGAGTATAACTGCAATAAAGATGTTAGGCGTTACATTGTTCATATATTTACGCGGGCGAAGCCGCTGGCACCAGCTAGTTATTTATAAAACAGGAAATTATATCAATAATCCACATGTCAATTATCTAGATGGAAAAAGTGAACTTATATTGGTGAGGTGATTGTATTTACTTAATAAAACCTTAATGGGCCGATAATGGCACGTATACGGCCTATTAAAAATAACTAATGAAATGTCAAAATAAATCCTCCATTAGCTATGAAAATTGTTACTTAGGATTAATTATAACATAAAGAATAACTTTCAAAAAAGAAATAGAACAAATAAACAAAAAAAGGTTGAAATGAATAAATACTTTCTAGACAGAGCGATCTCTGTCGTTGTGAAAATGTAACTTGAAACATTATGCTAAATCTGAAGACGAGACGTCGTAATCGAAAGCGGTGAGTAGAGAGATAGAAACACTATAATGCGCAACAAATGCGTTCACGCGGGGGTCATACAGAGGAGCAAAAGCAAAAGCGAGGGGCCGCCAATTGTCAACTTATACAACGGACGGCGCGATATTATTCTCCTAGAGACGCTTCCACTCCTTCATACAAAATTGCCCTTTTTACGAGGATCGACGGTCATTAGGGTAGTTTTATAAGAGGGTCTCTTGTAGTCTCTAAAACTTTACTAACCTTTACCCCCTCCGATACATTTTTTTTTTACAAAACACAACTTTTTCAATTTTTAAGCTAGAAACTTGAACTTTTTTTTATTTCTTATTAAAAAAAATCAATAATTACTTTAAAAATATTTTCGATAGTTTATATAAACGTAATTTATAAGATTTTATCGAACGCCGAATTTTAACGAGAAAACGAAACAAAAAAAATTAAAGGTCCACGTGGCCCAAGCCCTATTCATTCTATTGTTCGTTCATACTCACACCCACACCTACACTTCACATCTACACTTCACATCTACACTCACCCACATCTACACTTACCCACATCTACACAGTAAACTCACCCACACTCACACCCACCCACATCTACACTCACACACCCACCCACACTCACCCACATCTACACTCGCCCACATCCACACTCACACTCGCCCACACTCACACTCACCCACACTCACACTCACCCACACTCACACTCACCCACACCCACCCACATCTACACTCACACACCCACCCACACTCACACACCCACCCACACCTACACACACTCACACCTACACACACCCACATCTACACTCACCAACACCTACACACAACCACACCTACATTCACCCACACTCACCCACTCCCACACACACCCTCACCCACACCCACCCACATCTACACTCACACACCCACCCACACTCACCCACACCCACACTCACCCACATCTACACTCGCCCACATCCACACTCACCCACACCCACCCACATCTACACTCACACACTCACCCACATCTACACTCGCCCACATCTACACTCGCCCACATCTACACACGCCCACATCTACACTCACACTCACCCTCACTCACACTCACCCACACTCACACTCACCCACACTCACACTCACCCACACTCACACTCACTCACACTCCCACTCACACCCACCCACATCTACACTCACACACCCACCCACACTCACCCACATCTACACTCGCCCACATCTACACTCGCCCACATCCACACTCACACTCGCCCACACTCACACTCACCCACACTCACACTCACCCACACTCACACTCACCCACACCCACCCACATCTACACTCGCCCACATCTACACTCGCCCACATCCACACTCACACTCGCCCACACTCACACTCACCCACACTCACCCACACCCACCCACATCTACACTCACACACCCACCCACACTCACACACCCACCCACACCTACACTTCACATCTACACTTCACATCTACACTCACCCACATCTACACTTACCCACATCTACACAGTAAACTCACCCACACTCACACCCACCCACATCTACACTCACACACCCACCCACACTCACCCACATCTACACTCGCCCACATCTACACTCGCCCACATCCACACTCACACTCGCCCACACTCACACTCACCCACACTCACACTCACCCACACTCACACTCACCCACACCCACCCACATCTACACTCGCCCACATCTACACTCGCCCACATCCACACTCACACTCGCCCACACTCACACTCACCCACACTCACCCACACCCACCCACATCTACACTCACACACCCACCCACACTCACACACCCACCCACACCTACACTTCACATCTACACTTCACATCTACACTCACCCACATCTACACTTACCCACATCTACACTTACCCACATCTACACAGTAAACTCACCCACACTCACACCCACCCACATCTACACTCACACACCCACCCACACTCACCCACATCTACACTCGCCCACATCTACACTCGCCCACATCCACACTCACACTCGCCCACACTCACACTCACCCACACTCACACTCACCCACACTCACACTCACCCACACCCACCCACATCTACACTCGCCCACATCTACACTCGCCCACATCCACACTCACACTCGCCCACACTCACACTCACCCACACTCACCCACACCCACCCACATCTACACTCACACACCCACCCACACTCACACACCCACCCACACCTACACTTCACATCTACACTTCACATCTACACTCACCCACATCTACACTTACCCACATCTACACAGTAAACTCACCCACACTCACACCCACCCACATCTACACTCACACACCCACCCACACTCACCCACATCTACACTCGCCCACATCTACACTCGCCCACATCCACACTCACACTCGCCCACACTCACACTCACCCACACTCACACTCACCCACACTCACACTCACCCACACCCACCCACATCTACACTCGCCCACATCTACACTCGCCCACATCCACACTCACACTCGCCCACACTCACACTCACCCACACTCACCCACACCCACCCACATCTACACTCACACACCCACCCACACTCACACACCCACCCACACCTACACTTCACATCTACACTTCACATCTACACTCACCCACATCTACACTTACCCACATCTACACAGTAAACTCACCCACACTCACACCCACCCACATCTACACTCACACACCCACCCACACTCACCCACATCTACACTCGCCCACATCTACACTCGCCCACATCCACACTCACACTCGCCCACACTCACACTCACCCACACTCACACTCACCCACACTCACACTCACCCACACCCACCCACATCTACACTCACACACTCACCCACATCTACACTCACCCACATCTACACTCGCCCACATCTACACTCGCCCACATCCACACTCACACTCGCCCACACTCACACTCACCCACACTCACACTCACCCACACTCACACTCACCCACACCCACCCACATCTACACTCGCCCACATCTACACTCGCCCACATCCACACTCACACTCGCCCACACTCACACTCACCCACACTCACCCACACCCACCCACATCTACACTCACACACCCACCCACACTCACACACCCACCCACACCTACACTTCACATCTACACTTCACATCTACACTCACCCACATCTACACTTACCCACATCTACACAGTAAACTCACCCACACTCACACCCACCCACATCTACACTCACACACCCACCCACACTCACCCACATCTACACTCGCCCACATCTACACTCGCCCACATCCACACTCACACTCGCCCACACTCACACTCACCCACACTCACACTCACCCACACTCACACTCACCCACACCCACCCACATCTACACTCGCCCACACCCACCCACATCTACACTCGCCCACATCTACACTCACACACCCACCCACACTCACCCACATCTACACTCACACACCCACCCACACTCACCCACATCTACACTCGCCCACATCTACACTCGCCCACATCCACACTCACACTCGCCCACACTCACACTCACCCACACTCACACTCACCCACACTCACACTCACCCACACTCACACTCACCCACACCCACCCACATCTACACTCACACACCCACCCACACTCACACACCCACCCACACCTACACACACTCACACCTACACACACCCACATCTACACTCACCAACACCTACACACAACCACACCTACATTCACCCACACTCACCCACTCCCACACACACCCTCACCCACACCCACCCACATCTACACTCACACACCCACCCACACTCACCCACACCCACACTCACCCACATCTACACTCGCCCACATCCACACTCACACTCACCCACACTCACACTCACCCACACCCACCCACATCTACACTCACACACCCACCCACACACACACTCACCCACATCTACACTCGCCCACATCTACACTCGCCCACATCTACACACGCCCACATCTACACTCACACTCACCCTCACTCACACTCACCCACACTCACACTCGCCCACACTCACACTCACCCACACTCACACTCACCCACACTCACACTCACCCACACCCACCCACATCTACACTCGCCCACATCTACACTCGCCCACATCCACACTCACACTCGCCCACACTCACACTCACCCACACTCACCCACACCCACCCACATCTACACTCACACACCCACCCACACTCACACACCCACCCACACCTACACTTCACATCTACACTTCACATCTACACTCACCCACATCTACACTTACCCACATCTACACAGTAAACTCACCCACACTCACACCCACCCACATCTACACTCACACACCCACCCACACTCACCCACATCTACACTCGCCCACATCCACACTCACACTCGCCCACACTCACACTCACCCACACTCACACTCACCCACACTCACACTCACCCACACCCACCCACATCTACACTCACACACCCACCCACACTCACACACCCACCCACACCTACACACACTCACACCTACACACACCCACATCTACACTCACCCACACCCACACTCACCCACATCTACACTCGCCCACATCTACACTCGCCCACATCCACACTCACACTCGCCCACACTCACACTCACCCACACTCACCCACACCCACCCACATCTACACTCACACACCCACCCACACTCACACACCCACCCACACCTACACTTCACATCTACACTTCACATCTACACTTCACATCTACACTCACCCACATCTACACTTACCCACATCTACACTTACCCACATCTACACAGTAAACTCACCCACACTCACACCCACCCACATCTACACTCACACACCCACCCACACTCACCCACATCTACACTCGCCCACATCTACACTCGCCCACATCCACACTCACACTCGCCCACACTCACACTCACCCACACTCACACTCACCCACACTCACACTCACCCACACCCACCCACATCTACACTCGCCCACATCTACACTCGCCCACATCCACACTCACACTCGCCCACACTCACACTCACCCACACTCACCCACACCCACCCACATCTACACTCACACACCCACCCACACTCACACACCCACCCACACCTACACTTCACATCTACACTTCACATCTACACTCACCCACATCTACACTTACCCACATCTACACAGTAAACTCACCCACACTCACACCCACCCACATCTACACTCACACACCCACCCACACTCACCCACATCTACACTCGCCCACATCTACACTCGCCCACATCCACACTCACACTCGCCCACACTCACACTCACCCACACTCACACTCACCCACACTCACACTCACCCACACCCACCCACATCTACACTCGCCCACATCTACACTCGCCCACATCCACACTCACACTCGCCCACACTCACACTCACCCACACTCACCCACACCCACCCACATCTACACTCACACACCCACCCACACTCACACACCCACCCACACCTACACTTCACATCTACACTTCACATCTACACTCACCCACATCTACACTTACCCACATCTACACAGTAAACTCACCCACACTCACACCCACCCACATCTACACTCACACACCCACCCACACTCACCCACATCTACACTCGCCCACATCTACACTCGCCCACATCCACACTCACACTCGCCCACACTCACACTCACCCACACTCACACTCACCCACACTCACACTCACCCACACCCACCCACATCTACACTCACACACTCACCCACATCTACACTCACCCACATCTACACTCGCCCACATCTACACTCGCCCACATCCACACTCACACTCGCCCACACTCACACTCACCCACACTCACACTCACCCACACTCACACTCACCCACACCCACCCACATCTACACTCGCCCACATCTACACTCGCCCACATCCACACTCACACTCGCCCACACTCACACTCACCCACACTCACCCACACCCACCCACATCTACACTCACACACCCACCCACACTCACACACCCACCCACACCTACACTTCACATCTACACTTCACATCTACACTCACCCACATCTACACTTACCCACATCTACACAGTAAACTCACCCACACTCACACCCACCCACATCTACACTCACACACCCACCCACACTCACCCACATCTACACTCGCCCACATCTACACTCGCCCACATCCACACTCACACTCGCCCACACTCACACTCACCCACACTCACACTCACCCACACTCACACTCACCCACACCCACCCACATCTACACTCGCCCACACCCACCCACATCTACACTCGCCCACATCTACACTCACACACCCACCCACACTCACCCACATCTACACTCACACACCCACCCACACTCACCCACATCTACACTCGCCCACATCTACACTCGCCCACATCCACACTCACACTCGCCCACACTCACACTCACCCACACTCACACTCACCCACACTCACACTCACCCACACTCACACTCACCCACACCCACCCACATCTACACTCACACACCCACCCACACTCACACACCCACCCACACCTACACACACTCACACCTACACACACCCACATCTACACTCACCAACACCTACACACAACCACACCTACATTCACCCACACTCACCCACTCCCACACACACCCTCACCCACACCCACCCACATCTACACTCACACACCCACCCACACTCACCCACACCCACACTCACCCACATCTACACTCGCCCACATCCACACTCACACTCACCCACACTCACACTCACCCACACCCACCCACATCTACACTCACACACCCACCCACACACACACTCACCCACATCTACACTCGCCCACATCTACACTCGCCCACATCTACACACGCCCACATCTACACTCACACTCACCCTCACTCACACTCACCCACACTCACACTCGCCCACACTCACACTCACCCACACTCACACTCACCCACACTCACACTCACCCACACCCACCCACATCTACACTCGCCCACATCTACACTCGCCCACATCCACACTCACACTCGCCCACACTCACACTCACCCACACTCACCCACACCCACCCACATCTACACTCACACACCCACCCACACTCACACACCCACCCACACCTACACTTCACATCTACACTTCACATCTACACTCACCCACATCTACACTTACCCACATCTACACAGTAAACTCACCCACACTCACACCCACCCACATCTACACTCACACACCCACCCACACTCACCCACATCTACACTCGCCCACATCCACACTCACACTCGCCCACACTCACACTCACCCACACTCACACTCACCCACACTCACACTCACCCACACCCACCCACATCTACACTCACACACCCACCCACACTCACACACCCACCCACACCTACACACACTCACACCTACACACACCCACATCTACACTCACCAACACCTACACACAACCACACCTACATTCACCCACACTCACCCACTCCCACACACACCCTCACCCACACCCACCCACATCTACACTCACACACCCACCCACACTCACCCACACCCACACTCACCCACATCTACACTCGCCCACATCCACACTCACACTCACCCACACTCACACTCACCCACACCCACCCACATCTACACTCACACACTCACCCACATCTACACTCGCCCACATCCACACTCACACTCACCCACACTCACACTCACCCACACCCACCCACATCTACACTCACACACTCACCCACATCTACACTCGCCCACATCTACACTCGCCCACATCTACACTCGCCCACATCTACACACGCCCACATCTACACTCACACTCACCCTCACTCACACTCACCCACACTCACACTCACCCACACTCACACTCACCCACACTCACACTCACTCACACTCCCACTCACACTCACCCACACTCACACTCACCCACACTCACACTCACCCACACTCACCCACACCCACCCACATCTACACACACTCACACCTACACACACCCACATCTACACTCACCAACACCTACACACAACCACACCTACATTCACCCACACTCACCCACTCCCACACACACCCTCACCCACACCCACCCACATCTACACTCACACACCCACCCACACTCACCCACATCTACACTCGCCCACATCTACACTCGCCCACATCCACACTCACACTCGCCCACACTCACACTCACCCACACTCACACTCACCCACACTCACCCACACCCACCCACATCTACACACACTCACACCTACACACACCCACATCTACACTCACCAACACCTACACACAACCACACCTACATTCACCCACACTCACCCACTCCCACACACACCCTCACCCACACCCACCCACATCTACACTCACACACCCACCCACACTCACCCACACCCACACTCACCCACATCTACACTCGCCCACATCCACACTCACACTCACCCACACTCACACTCACCCACACCCACCCACATCTACACTCACACACCCACCCACACACACACTCACCCACATCTACACTCGCCCACATCTACACTCGCCCACATCTACACTCACACTCACCCTCACTCACACTCACCCACACTCACACTCACCCACACTCACACTCACCCACACTCACACTCACTCACACTCCCACTCACACTCACCCACACCTACACTCGCACACCCAAACACACACCCAAAAACACACACACACACACACTCACCCACATCTACACTCGCCCACATCTACACTCGCCCACATCCACACTCACACTCGCCCACACTCACACTCACCCACACTCACACTCACCCACACTCACCCACACCCACCCACATCTACACACACTCACACCTACACACACCCACATCTACACTCACCAACACCTACACACAACCACACCTACATTCACCCACACTCACCCACTCCCACACACACCCTCACCCACACCCACCCTCACCCTCACCCACACCCACCCACATCTACACACACTCACACCTACACACACCCACATCTACACTCACCAACACCTACACACAACCACACCTACATTCACCCACACTCACCCACTCCCACACACACCCTCACCCACACCCACCCACATCTACACTCACACACCCACCCACACTCACCCACACCCACACTCACCCACATCTACACTCGCCCACATCCACACTCACACTCACCCACACTCACACTCACCCACACCCACCCACATCTACACACACTCACACCTACACACACCCACATCTACACTCACCAACACCTACACACAACCACACCTACATTCACCCACACTCACCCACTCCCACACACACCCTCACCCACACCCACCCACATCTACACTCACACACCCACCCACACTCACCCACACCCACACTCACCCACATCTACACTCGCCCACATCCACACTCACACTCACCCACACTCACACTCACCCACACCCACCCACATCTACACTCACACACCCACCCACACACACACTCACCCACATCTACACTCGCCCACATCTACACTCGCCCACATCTACACTCACACTCACCCTCACTCACACTCACCCACACTCACACTCACCCACACTCACACTCACCCACACTCACACTCACTCACACTCCCACTCACACTCACCCACACCTACACTCGCACACCCAAACACACACCCAAAAACACACACACACACACACTCACCCACATCTACACTCGCCCACATCTACACTCGCCCACATCCACACTCACACTCGCCCACACTCACACTCACCCACACTCACACTCACCCACACTCACCCACACCCACCCACATCTACACACACTCACACCTACACACACCCACATCTACACTCACCAACACCTACACACAACCACACCTACATTCACCCACACTCACCCACTCCCACACACACCCTCACCCACACCCACCCTCACCCTCACCCACACCCACCCACACCTACACTCACCCACCCACACCTACACACACTCACACCTACACACACCCACATCTACAAAGTACCCACATCTACACTCACCCACACTCACCCACACCCACACTCACACCCACACCCACCCTCACCCTCACCCACACCCACCCACACCTACACTCACCCACCCACACCTACACACACTCACACCTACACACACCCACATCTACACTTACCCACATCTACACAGTAAACTCACCCACACTCACACCCACCCACATCTACACTCACACACCCACCCACACTCACCCACATCTACACTCGCCCACATCTACACTCGCCCACATCCACACTCACACTCGCCCACACTCACACTCACCCACACTCACACTCACCCACACTCACCCACACCCACCCACATCTACACACACTCACACCTACACACACCCACATCTACACTCACCAACACCTACACACAACCACACCTACATTCACCCACACTCACCCACTCCCACACACACCCTCACCCACACCCACCCACATCTACACTCACACACCCACCCACACTCACCCACACCCACACTCACCCACATCTACACTCGCCCACATCCACACTCACACTCACCCACACTCACACTCACCCACACCCACCCACATCTACACTCACACACCCACCCACACACACACTCACCCACATCTACACTCGCCCACATCTACACTCGCCCACATCTACACACGCCCACATCTACACTCACACTCACCCTCACTCACACTCACCCACACTCACACTCACCCACACTCACACTCACCCACACTCACACTCACTCACACTCCCACTCACACTCACCCACACCTACACTCGCACACCCAAACACACACCCAAAAACACACACACACACACACTCACCCACATCTACACTCGCCCACATCCACACTCACACTCGCCCACACTCACACTCACCCACACTCACACTCACCCACACTCACCCACACCCACCCACATCTACACACACTCACACCTACACACACCCACATCTACACTCACCAACACCTACACACAACCACACCTACATTCACCCACACTCACCCACTCCCACACACACCCTCACCCACACCCACCCTCACCCTCACCCACACCCACCCACACCTACACTCACCCACCCACACCTACACACACTCACACCTACACACACCCACATCTACAAAGTACCCACATCTACACTCACCCACACTCACCCACACCCACACTCACACCCACACCCACCCTCACCCTCACCCACACCCACCCACACCTACACTCACCCACCCACACCTACACACACTCACACCTACACACACCCACATCTACACTTACCCACATCTACACAGTAAACTCACCCACACTCACACCCACCCACATCTACACTCACACACCCACCCACACTCACCCACATCTACACTCGCCCACATCTACACTCGCCCACATCCACACTCACACTCGCCCACACTCACACTCACCCACACTCACACTCACCCACACTCACCCACACCCACCCACATCTACACACACTCACACCTACACACACCCACATCTACACTCACCAACACCTACACACAACCACACCTACATTCACCCACACTCACCCACTCCCACACACACCCTCACCCACACCCACCCACATCTACACTCACACACCCACCCACACTCACCCACACCCACACTCACCCACATCTACACTCGCCCACATCCACACTCACACTCACCCACACTCACACTCACCCACACCCACCCACATCTACACTCACACACCCACCCACACACACACTCACCCACATCTACACTCGCCCACATCTACACTCGCCCACATCTACACACGCCCACATCTACACTCACACTCACCCTCACTCACACTCACCCACACTCACACTCACCCACACTCACACTCACCCACACTCACACTCACTCACACTCCCACTCACACTCACCCACACCTACACTCGCACACATCTACACTCGCCCACATCTACACTCGCCCACATCCACACTCACACTCGCCCACACTCACACTCACCCACACTCACACTCACCCACACTCACCCACACCCACCCACATCTACACACACTCACACCTACACACACCCACATCTACACTCACCAACACCTACACACAACCACACCTACATTCACCCACACTCACCCACTCCCACACACACCCTCACCCACACCCACCCTCACCCTCACCCACACCCACCCACACCTACACTCACCCACCCACACCTACACACACTCACACCTACACACACCCACATCTACAAAGTACCCACATCTACACTCACCCACACTCACCCACACCCACACTCACACCCACACCCACCCTCACCCTCACCCACACCCACCCACACCTACACTCACCCACCCACACCTACACACACTCACACCTACACACACCCACATCTACACTTACCCACATCTACACAGTAAACTCACCCACACTCACACTCGCCCACATCTACACTCACCCACACCTACACACACTCACCCACATCTACACTCGCCCACATCTACACTCGCCCACATCCACACTCACACTCGCCCACACTCACACTCACCCACACTCACACTCACCCACACTCACCCACACCCACCCACATCTACACACACTCACACCTACACACACCCACATCTACACTCACCAACACCTACACACAACCACACCTACATTCACCCACACTCACCCACTCCCACACACACCCTCACCCACACCCACCCACATCTACACTCACACACCCACCCACACTCACCCACACCCACACTCACCCACATCTACACTCGCCCACATCCACACTCACACTCACCCACACTCACACTCACCCACACCCACCCACATCTACACTCACACACCCACCCACACACACACTCACCCACATCTACACTCGCCCACATCTACACTCGCCCACATCTACACACGCCCACATCTACACTCACACTCACCCTCACTCACACTCACCCACACTCACACTCACCCACACTCACACTCACCCACACTCACACTCACTCACACTCCCACTCACACTCACCCACACCTACACTCGCACACCCAAACACACACCCAAAAACACACACACACACACACTCACCCACATCTACACTCGCCCACATCTACACTCGCCCACATCCACACTCACACTCGCCCACACTCACACTCACCCACACTCACACTCACCCACACTCACCCACACCCACCCACATCTACACACACTCACACCTACACACACCCACATCTACACTCACCAACACCTACACACAACCACACCTACATTCACCCACACTCACCCACTCCCACACACACCCTCACCCACACCCACCCACATCTACACTCACACACCCACCCACACTCACCCACACCCACACTCACCCACATCTACACTCGCCCACATCCACACTCACACTCACCCACACTCACACTCACCCACACCCACCCACATCTACACTCACACACCCACCCACACACACACTCACCCACATCTACACTCGCCCACATCTACACTCGCCCACATCTACACACGCCCACATCTACACTCACACTCACCCTCACTCACACTCACCCACACTCACACTCACCCACACTCACACTCACCCACACTCACACTCACTCACACTCCCACTCACACTCACCCACACCTACACTCGCACACATCTACACTCGCCCACATCTACACTCGCCCACATCCACACTCACACTCGCCCACACTCACACTCACCCACACTCACACTCACCCACACTCACCCACACCCACCCACATCTACACACACTCACACCTACACACACCCACATCTACACTCACCAACACCTACACACAACCACACCTACATTCACCCACACTCACCCACTCCCACACACACCCTCACCCACACCCACCCTCACCCTCACCCACACCCACCCACACCTACACTCACCCACCCACACCTACACACACTCACACCTACACACACCCACATCTACAAAGTACCCACATCTACACTCACCCACACTCACCCACACCCACACTCACACCCACACCCACCCTCACCCTCACCCACACCCACCCACACCTACACTCACCCACCCACACCTACACACACTCACACCTACACACACCCACATCTACACTTACCCACATCTACACAGTAAACTCACCCACACTCACACTCGCCCACATCTACACTCACCCACACCTACACACACTCACCCACATCTACACTCGCCCACATCTACACTCGCCCACATCCACACTCACACTCGCCCACACTCACACTCACCCACACTCACACTCACCCACACTCACCCACACCCACCCACATCTACACACACTCACACCTACACACACCCACATCTACACTCACCAACACCTACACACAACCACACCTACATTCACCCACACTCACCCACTCCCACACACACCCTCACCCACACCCACCCACATCTACACTCACACACCCACCCACACTCACCCACACCCACACTCACCCACATCTACACTCGCCCACATCCACACTCACACTCACCCACACTCACACTCACCCACACCCACCCACATCTACACTCACACACCCACCCACACACACACTCACCCACATCTACACTCGCCCACATCTACACTCGCCCACATCCACACTCACACTCGCCCACACTCACACTCACCCACACTCACACTCACCCACACTCACCCACACCCACCCACATCTACACACACTCACACCTACACACACCCACATCTACACTCACCAACACCTACACACAACCACACCTACATTCACCCACACTCACCCACTCCCACACACACCCTCACCCACACCCACCCTCACCCTCACCCACACCCACCCACACCTACACTCACCCACCCACACCTACACACACTCACACCTACACACACCCACATCTACAAAGTACCCACATCTACACTCACCCACACTCACCCACACCCACACTCACACCCACACCCACCCTCACCCTCACCCACACCCACCCACACCTACACTCACCCACCCACACCTACACACACTCACACCTACACACACCCACATCTACACTTACCCACATCTACACAGTAAACTCACCCACACTCACACTCGCCCACATCTACACTCACCCACACCTACACACACTCACCCACATCTACACTCGCCCACATCTACACTCGCCCACATCCACACTCACACTCGCCCACACTCACACTCACCCACACTCACACTCACCCACACTCACCCACACCCACCCACATCTACACACACTCACACCTACACACACCCACATCTACACTCACCAACACCTACACACAACCACACCTACATTCACCCACACTCACCCACTCCCACACACACCCTCACCCACACCCACCCACATCTACACTCACACACCCACCCACACTCACCCACACCCACACTCACCCACATCTACACTCGCCCACATCCACACTCACACTCACCCACACTCACACTCACCCACACCCACCCACATCTACACTCACACACCCACCCACACACACACTCACCCACATCTACACTCGCCCACATCTACACTCGCCCACATCTACACACGCCCACATCTACACTCACACTCACCCTCACTCACACTCACCCACACTCACACTCACCCACACTCACACTCACCCACACTCACACTCACTCACACTCCCACTCACACTCACCCACACCTACACTCGCACACCCAAACACACACCCAAAAACACACACACACACACACACACACACACACACACACACACACACACACACACATTCACATTACAAATACTTCGGTTACACATACTTACACATTACACATACTTCGGTTATTTTTTTAAATAACCGAAGAAGAGGCACAATTCATACAATTGTTTTTATTTAAATAAATGGGATGCCACAACATTTTAAAATCACGTTGTGTACCCGACGACACACGTTGGGTGTTCGGGTTAAGAAGTAGCGTGGTGCGGCCCACCTGTTGTAGTAGCGAGTAGCTCGCGGGGGCGTTGACGCGACCGAATCGGCGGCCGGAAAACGTGTTTTAGGCTTAGGGTTGTATGGATTTTTTTTCTTTTCTTTTTTTTTTCTCTTTTGTTTCTTTCTTTCTTTCTTTTCAGTTTAGGTATATAAAGCCTCTAAATACCTAAACTTTAAAATTGCACCGTCGCAACTATAATACATGTTTTCGGAACATGAAATCGAAGGCACGGGAAATCGATACGGTTGGGTGTTGTCCGGTGACGCGGCTTAGCTTTTTCGTCTCCGGGGGGCGCCCTAGTGGTTATCGTTGGCGATGTTCGCGTTTTGTCGTGCCGCTCTCCGCCTCTGGGCGGGGAGAGTATTTCTTGTTTCGTAAACGAAATGGTATCGTTTGTGCGGTAGATGTTCGCGTTTTTGTTACTTTAAAAAACAGAGCGCGAGCGAGCCCCCTATATATTCTATTTGAGTTTTGGGGTGTGCTTCAACACAAACAACACACCCGAGTGTTGTGTGAATATTTTAGCAGAGGTTTCTTTTGATACTCTCTGTTACCCGGGCGTGTTTCGTTCGTCTTAAAAAAGTATTCGAGACTGTTTTTACAATTTATCTGGGTTTTACGCAGTCTTATAATCTGTGGCCCTGTTTGTGTGAAATGCAAAACTGTCCGTTGCGAACGTTCGTACAGAGAGCGATTGTGCCCAAGCGCACATTGTCTCTTATAGTGAAAATGCGCGAGAGATAGTGATTTATCTGTCTCCTCGTCGTATTCTCTGGAGAGCCGTCCATACGATGGAGCACTGTGAAGAACACGTCGGTTTCGCGCATATTGCGTCGAAATTCGACGGTGTCTCGTGTCCTTCTGCATATGGTTGGTAGCTCCCTGGTTGATCCTGCCAGTAGTTATATGCTTGTCTCAAAGATTAAGCCATGCATGTCTCAGTGCAAGCCGTATTAAGGCGAAACCGCGAATGGCTCAATATATCAGTTTTGGTTCCTTAGATCTTACTTCGGTTACTTGGATAACTGTGGTAATTCTAGAGCTAATACATGCAATCAGAACTCTGACCAGTGATGGGATGAGCGCTTTTATTAGATCAAAACCAATCGGCGGAGAGCCTCGCGTTCGAAGTCGTTAATTTTGATGAATCTGGATAACTTTTGCCGATCGCACGGTCCAGCACCGGCGACGCATCTTTCAAATGTCTGCCTTATCAACTTTCGATGGTAGTTTCTGCGACTACCATGGTTGTCACGGGTAACGGGGAATCAGGGTTCGATTCCGGAGAGGGAGCCTGAGAAACGGCTACCACATCCAAGGAAGGCAGCAGGCGCGCAAATTACCCACTCCCGGCACGGGGAGGTAGTGACGAAAAATAACGATACGGGACTCTTACGAGGCCTCGTAATCGGAATGAGTACACTTTAAATATTTTAACGAGGAACAATTGGAGGGCAAGTCTGGTGCCAGCAGCCGCGGTAATTCCAGCTCCAATAGCGTATACTAAAATTGTTGCGGTTAAAAAGCTCGTAGTTGCATTTGTGCTGCGCGCTGTCGGTGCATCGCATCCGCGGTGATACTGACACGTTTGCGGAGCATATCGTCGGTGAGCCGCGACGGTAAAACGTCCGGCTCAATATAACAAATCCTATCGCGGTGCTCTTCGGTGAGTGTCGAGATGGGCCGACAATTTTACTTTGAACAAATTAGAGTGCTCAAAGCGGGCTCAAAAAGCTGCTTGAATATTTCGTGCATGGAATAATAGAATATGATCTCGGTTCTATTTTGTTGGTTTTCAGAACTCCGAGGTAATGATTAATAGGGATAACTGGGGGCATTCGTATTGCGACGTTAGAGGTGAAATTCTTGGATCGTCGCAAGACGAACAACAGCGAAAGCATTTGCCAAAGGTGTTTTCATCAATCAAGAACGAAAGTTAGAGGTTCGAAGGCGATTAGATACCGCCCTAGTTCTAACCGTAAATATGTCATCTAGCGATCCGCCGACGTTACTACAATGGCTCGGCGGGCAGCTTCCGGGAAACCAAAGATTTTGGACTCCGGGGGGAGTATGGTTGCAAAGCTGAAACTTAAAGGAATTGACGGAAGGGCACCACCAGGAGTGGAGCCTGCGGCTTAATTTGACTCAACACGGGAAATCTCACCAGGCCCGGACACCGGAAGGATTGACAGATTAATAGCTCTTTCTTGATTCGGTGGGTGGTGGTGCATGGCCGTTCTTAGTTGGTGGAGCGATTTGTCTGGTTAATTCCGGTAACGAACGAGACTCTAGCCTGCTAAATAGGCGTAGCGATTTAGGTGTGCGCGGCACTCGTGTCGCGCTACTCACTCGCTGCGTATTCAAATTCTTCTTAGAGGGACCGGCGGCTTCGAGCCGCACGAGATTGAGCAATAACAGGTCTGTGATGCCCTTAGATGTCCTGGGCCGCACGCGCGCTACACTGAAGGAATCAGCATGTTCTCCCTGGCCTAGAGGCCCGGGCAACCCGTTGAAACTCCTTCGTGCTGGGGATTGGGGTTTGCAATTGTCCCCCATAAACGAGGAATTCCTAGTAAGCGCGAGTCATAAGCTCGCGTTGATTACGTCCCTGCCCTTTGTACACACCGCCCGTCGCTACTACCGATTGAATGATTTAGTGAGGTCTTCGGACCGACACGCGGTGGCTTCACGGCCGTCGGCGTCGTTGGGAAGTTGACCAAACTTGATCATTTAGAGGAAGTAAAAGTCGTAACAAGGTTTCCGTAGGGGAACCTGCGGAAGGATCATTAACGTGTTTGTGTGTGTCACTCTTAACACGAGAGACTTTCACAACATATTAATAAAAATATAACGACGAGACGCAGAGATTGGTGAAAATCCGCACCATATCGAGTCTAGCAGAGAGGGAGAGCGGTATACATTTTTTGATAAAACTTTTTTTTTTCATTTGTCTTTTTTTGAAGAGAAAAAAAAAAACATTACCCTGGACGGTGGATCACTTGGCTCGCGGGTCGATGAAGAACGCAGTTAACTGCGCGTCATAGTGTGAACTGCAGGACACATTTGAACATCGACATTTCGAACGCACATTGCGGTCCGTGGAGACACATCCAGGACCACTCCTGTCTGAGGGCCGGCTGCATAAGAACAATTGCCACATTGCGGCATTGCACGCACAATGACGGTTCGAATTTTCGTCCGTTTAAATATTATTAACGAATGCGTCTGTTTTGTGTTTGTGTTATATTATATTATATTATATTATCACTAACACCGTTAAAAACGCCTACGACTCTTCGCGTTAGTTCGAGATGAGCGTTTTAAGCGTATTTTTTAACGTAGTACAAACGCACATCGAAAGGTAGGCGGACTCGACGTCCGAAGAAGCGGTGTGGCGTATGTGCGCACACCGTTAACGGATATCGTGTCTGCCTCGAAATTTTATAATGTTGGCCTCAGATCAGGGAGGATCACCCGCCGAATTTAAGCATATTAGTAAGCGGAGGAAAAGAAACTAACCAGGATTTCCTTAGTAGCGGCGAGCGAACAGGAAAGAGCCCAGCACTGAATCCCGCGGTCTTCCCGGTCGCGGGAGATGTGGTGTTCGGGAGGTGCCGCTTTCTCGTCGTCCCCGCTCTCGTCCAAGTTCGTCTTGAACGGGGCCGTTTTCCCGTAGAGGGTGCCAGGCCCGTAGCGACGGAGGGAGGCGGCGAGAGGCACTCTCCTAAGAGTCGGGTTGCTTGAGAGTGCAGCCCTAAGAGGGTGGTAAACTCCATCTAAGGCTAAATATTACCGCGAGACCGATAGCGAACAAGTACCGTGAGGGAAAGTTGAAAAGAACTTTGAAGAGAGAGTTCAACAGTACGTGAAACCGTTCAGGGGTAAACCTGCGAAACTCGAATGAACGAACGGAGAGATTCATCGTCATTTCGCGGCGTACGAGGGCGTTTCACGATGTCGTACACGGTGGATTTATTCAACGTTGTGTCGGCACGGTGCGCTCCCGTCGACGTTCGCGGACGGCGTGCACTTCTCTCCAAGTAATGCATCGCGACCCGTTCGATGTCTGTCTAAGCGCCGCGTCGGGAGTCCGAAGGTATACGTTCACGCGTCTACCTTCAGACCGATGACGGTGGCCGACAGGCGGTCGGACGGTATGTTGACGAATCGTGCACGCGTTTTCAACGCGTCCAGGCCCGACGCAAGGTTGTGACGTGCGTTTCGAGCCACCGCCGCAAGTGCGGTACTCGGCGCGTCGCGCCTGTTGTCGCAGCCGTGTCGTCTCGGACCGTGCGCGTCTCTGTCGGCGATGATTCCAGTTTCGGGCACTCGCAGGACCCGTCTTGAAACACGGACCAAGGAGTCTAGCATGTGTGCGAGTCATTGAGATTTGTTTATATGTGTTAAAACTGAAAGGCGTAACGAAAGTGAAGGTGCGTTTTGTCGCGCGCTCTGGGAGGATGGAGCGTCGGTCCAGATCGATCTCTCGCACTCCCGAGGCGTCTCGTTTCCAATCTGTGAATGCAGGCGCGCTCAGAGCACAGATGCTGGGACCCGAAAGATGGTGAACTATGCCTGGTCAGGTCGAAGTCAGGGGAAACCCTGATGGAGGACCGTAGCGATTCTGACGTGCAAATCGATCGTCGGAACTGGGTATAGGGGCGAAAGACTAATCGAACCATCTAGTAGCTGGTTCCGTCCGAAGTTTCCCTCAGGATAGCTGGCGTCGAATCGAAACAGTCTCATCCG